>JAQPPZ010014790.1:0-160631 GCA_028583015.1 Wollemia nobilis
TTATTGCACTCTAGTTGTTTACCTCTTTGATGGATTTTGAAGTAGATGTATATCTTGGTGTTTCTGATTCACCAAGTTGCTACCTTGTAATGGATAAATTTGTAACTTATTTATGGCTATCTAAAACAACTTTTTGCTTTACCAAACTATAGCCTTGAGCTTTATCTTGAGCCTATAGTTTTGTGGCTTAACCCTTATTTTGATTTCTACTATAGGTTCAGAGAAATCCTTTCTCTAAACTATGTATTCTTGCTATGAGAGGAAATCCCCAAATATCCTATATTTGGTAGGCTTATTCTGTCTGAATATTTCTTCAATATTCTTATTGAATTATGACTTCAAATAGAATTTTTTTTCTCAAGATTCTAAATATCTTGAGGTCTTCACTGGATTCTTCTTTTAGATTTGACACTCCTTACCAAATTATTCTTCCAATATTTTGCACTCCTTTCCAAATTCTTCTTCTCTTGGGCTTGTTTTTGGATGGTGACAATTGTCCTAAGTCCTTCACTATTAGGAGCTTATCCTTCATAGTGTATTTCTTAAATGAGTTCTCCTAGGAACCCTTTTGATGATGCTTTTATGAGATCTGCAACAAGGCTATCCAAACCACCTTATTTTTCTCCTTGATACTTCTCCAAGTTCTTCTATATTGCGACTTCTCTAGTTTGGGATATTTTCATCAATATTCTACTTTCAAAAGTGTTGGTGATGATATCTTCTTCTTGAATCTATGATTCTACTACTTTTATATTTGAACAGGACTCTCCTAGTCCTCTTTTTTTAAGAATGGAAGTCCTTCAATGAGATCTTCTCTTTATCTCTTTAGCTCCTTCTAAAGGAAATATTTAATCAGTAAAGGAGATCACCAATCTCCTATTTCTTGAACTCTTCTCATGAGTCTTCTTTAGGAACTCATTTTTGGAGTTTTTCTTCTAAATCAGGTATTCTTATTCTGAATCAAAAATTTATCTTAGAAATTTTCTTCAGAATTAAGGCTTCTATGGTCTTCTCTTCTAGATCAAGGCTTTTGTGGCCTTCTTATTCTAGATCAAGGCTTCTATGGCCTTTTCTTCTTGATTAAGGCTTTTGTGGCCTTTTCTTCTTATGCACTCTATAGGTATTCATCTCGAATGGATATCAGCAATCTCCTATATTCTCCTTGACTCAACTTCTAGAGTCTCTTCTTCCTTGATTCTACTACAAGGATACTATGATGCTTTCTTCACTTCTATAGTTTGTAGGATTGTATCTCTTGTAATGGGATCTTTTTCAAGGTATTTAAAATATTCAGTATTATTCTTTGTTGCTATAATTTCTAGAATAATTATTAAGAATATATTATTCTTAAATATTTTGTAAGAATCTTCTCAACATTTTTTTGAATCTGCTTTTTCCTACAACAAGATTTTAGAAACTAGAATTGAAAATTTTGTAATTCTAGAGATAATAATATTCACTAGTTGATTTGTCAATCTGGTGGTATGAATGTTGAGTTCTAGTCTTAAGGAGATTTTCTACAACTCTGTGGGAAGACTCTAGCTAGATATAATCTTAGAATTTTTGTAACTAAGATTTATCTCATTCCTCACTTGTGACTCTCTTTGAACCTATTGACTACTATGGATTTTTCTATCAATTGATTCCTAATGGTAACTTTTATATGTAGTGGCACTAAATGGTAGATCTGGTATGCAAATATGCAAGAAAAAATAGTAATGGTGACTCTCCCTATTCCTCTTGACCTACTAGACTTCTCTAATGATAACTTTTGTAAATGATAGTGCATAAAGTCTAGTCCGATTTGCAAAATTGCAAAGAGAAACTATGATGGATGTAGACCCTCCTATTCTCGATTCATCATGGCTCTAATACCACTATTATATTTTGAGGATATATAAAGTAGAGAGATATAACATATTCTAATAAGATGTAAAAAATATGAAAAAAAAATAGATCTGCAATATGACTAAAATATACTATAAATAGAAATAATGAAAATACAATGCAGTATGGAGGTAATGGTCACTCCATCAATATCATCTAAAGAACTACATTGTACTCCATATAGAAGTAATGCACTTGATATAAGATTCCTATGAGATCTATTTCTATTTATCACTATGAGGCCCTTTATATAGGAATATAAGTTCCTTGGCCAACACTCTACCTAGTTGTACAAGTGGACACCTTGCACATTACAACTTGTACATTGACACTTGTGCATTTATTACATTGCTTGAAGTAACTAGCTAATGTCCCCTAATGTAATCTTCTATTCTAACTATGTACCAAATATGGTACATTTACATGACCCAAATGATGCAATATACTCTAACTCTAACAAATCCATTATAATGATAATATTAAGAGGAGGGATTGAGGAAACATTATGAGCATTCCATATTTTGATATTTTTGGTTCTATTGCCAAGATCACTCCTCTATGATGGTGGTGTTTCCCAATAACTCATTTTTACTATGGTAACATTAGAATTTATGGTGGCAAAGTCTATTTATTAAGGTCAGTACTAAGTGTTACCACTAGTTAATCTCTTTCTTATAGAATATTTTTGTTCTACTCATGTGTGTGCTTGTTCAATGAAGTATTATCACCAAGCATATATTTTAGTGATTTTTTGGATAGTTTGTGATTAGCCCATCATGGTCTATCATATAGTTTACCTCGTACTTATTTTTCTGTCTACACTAGAGGCATAAGAGTATGGAATTAGTAGGTAGAATCTAGTAAATTTGGTACTTGTAGTACTCTATAGCTAGATTCAACTTTTAGTTCATGATCCCTTAAATTTTTTACCATGAAGACTTGTACTTGGGATTCTAAGTCTATGGTTTAGATGAGTAAATTCTTGTATTTTTAGCCCAATATTCTGAATATGCCAACCTTCATTCAAAAATATAATATAGTGTGTATTTATAATAATTTAACATGCATGAAACAAAGGGTAGATATTCTTCTAATATTTTTGGATGATTTTTCTTTAATATGATATGAAACACAAGAGGATTAGATCAAGAATTCATCAAATGATATTATGAAAAATAATCATGGAGTATAATCCATGCCAAAAATATTTTAACTTGATGATCTTGATAACAAAGTTGGTTCAACAACCTAAAAATAAGTTTATGACTAATATGCACTAGTGTAGGATATTTAGAAGAAAGTGGAGATCCATTTAAAATAGGAGAACTTGCATAATGGCCTCATGTAGAGTGTGGATAATATGCTTTGTAAGTATTTTATTACAAGTCTAGGTTGAAGGTTAAGTACGAGTAGCTATCCAATACCCAAAATGTATATGAGGTTGCAAAGAGACAAGACAAGAGTCTAGAGAAGGAGCTAGTTCCACCAACACTAGTTGCTCCAAATACTTCTATCCAAGTTCCACAACCAACAATACTACTACTAGTAGTAAGTCCATATTCCTCTACTTCTATAGATAAAGTATAAAATCTAATTAAAATATGGGATAGCATACAATAAATTTATTGTAAGGAAATTACATAGGGAATCAATGAGTCTAATATAAATATCAAATTGTTAGAAATAATTTATTTGAGGTAGTATTATAAGATTGTAAGGAGAAGGGGCATTGCAAGACGAATTACCCTAATAAGATATCTACTTTATGAATAAATAGTAACGAGAAAGGCAATTTTTGAACTAACAATATTGATCTTTTTCAAGACAATGAAGTGAGATCATGATATGAATTCCAATGAAGGAAAGGAGGACAAAAAGAAAAAATAAGAGCCCAAAAATATGAGAAGAAAATCAAAAGTTCAATATTATAATCTTAGTAGTCCAAGCACCATAATCAATCATGGAGGAGTTATTAAAGCAAACTTCCAACATAATATATGAGCAACTATAGACATTATCATCTAAAAAGTGAAGGAAGTTTATTTCCAAACTCAATGTCAGATAAATGAGAAAATTCCAAGTCACTATGCTAGACGTAGAGGTTGATCCATATGCTCCACAAGCCAAATTATTGTGCAAAGGTATTTCTATTCTTGATGTCATGGTAGATGGTGGAGTAGTTGTTAATATAATGATAAAATATACTTTGAAAATATTAGGACTAGAAATACATCATCAATCTAACTCAAAGTTGAGATCCTTGAATAAATAAAAATCAAAACCAATAGGAGTAGTATCGAATATATCAACTTCAATCATGGATTCACATGTATGGTATATTTTTAACTTATAACATATGGTTTAGTAGCCTATTCAATGTTGTTAAGAAGGTCATGGTTAAAAAAATTCCATGCTCATAATTATTAGCATGAAGGGTACATAAAAATTGGTTAAGGTCCCAAGTGAGTGAAGATAAATATGATACCTCAACCTCATATATTGATAAAAATAGAAATAGAGGAAAAACACAAGTGGTCCACCTTAGATTACAATAGTACGAGCAAGGTGGATACCAAATATGAAGAAGAAAGCAAGTGGACAACCTTAGATTATGATAGTATGAGTGAGGTGGATACCAAATATGAATAATAGAGCAAGATGGATGTCTCAACAGTTTACATCCTTATTGATGTTTAAGTAGATCACCCACATCAATTTTTAAGGAATAGGTGGAGAATTGGCTATTTACACTTTGGCCATGCAATATAATAACATAATAAAGAGGATTGCTTCCAACTCTTTCGAAGGCATATTAATTTGTTCACTCTTGATCATAAAGAGTTAATATAAGTAGATTTGGTTAGGCATTAGATAGAGTTGATCAATGATGCTAAACTTGTAAAGCAAATGTCATACCATATGAATCTAAATTTTGCTAAGTCTATCAAGAAAGAGATAGACAAGTTGTTGGATGTAAGCTTTATTTTTCTAGTATACGAGTCATAGTGGGTGTCCCCATAATTATTGTAAGGAATAAGAATCAAAATCTAAGGGTTTGCATTGATTATCAAAAGTTGAATAATGAAACAAAGAAAATTTGTTATCTACTCTCCTTCTTAAATAATATTTTTGATGAAGTTGTAGGACAATAGTAATGTTAGAAATAACTTATATTACAATATTTGGATCATGTAATTGTACCTTCATTGGTACATACTTGGGAAATTGGATTACTTTAGGGGAAAGTTATGTAGTTACTTCATGCAATGCAATAAATGCACAAGTGAATGTGCAAGGTGTCCCTTATACAACTAGGTAGAGTGTTGGCCAAGGAACTTATCTTCATATATAAAGGGCCATAGATATATAGATGAAAGTATAGTAGTGTAGGATAGACACAATAGTGTAGAGTATGTGAGCTATAAGCTCAAAGCTCATTCATTGAGCAACAACTGTTATTATGGAGTGTTCATTTCATCCATAGCTACTATTGTACTCATTTCCATCATTTCTATTTATAGAATATTTTAGTCATGTCTCAAATTTAATTATTATTATACATCTTATGAATGCTATCTCCCATTACATATTGTATCAAAATCTAATAGTGGCATCAAAGCTACGATAGATCGAGCTACAATACATCAATAAAAAAATCACCAATATCATTGATCTTGAGGTTTTTTTGTCAACCTAATGCGCCATTGGACCAGTCACTATAAAAATTTCTTAGAAGATTCTAGGTGATAGAATTAGAGAGATCCACAAGTGAGAATTGAATGAAATATCAATTTCATAAATACTAAGATTGCATATGGCTAGAGTCTTTCCACAAAATTGTAGAAAAACTTGTGAAGACTAGGACTCAATGTTTGATCCACTAGTTTGATGAGAAAACTAGTGAAGCTCATATAAGAGATCTGGAAATATTTACCTGAATTTTATTTTATTATAGGGAATTAATTCTCAAATTATTGGGATACCTCCTAAAATAGTAAAGTTATGAGACCTCAACTTCATTGCCCAAAGGTCAGAGTGCCTTTATAGTGTAGATATTAGTTGTTTTAGAGAGGATAATACTTTAGAAGAAACTTTTGGGAATGAATCATGGTGAATTTAGGAAAAAAAAGATCTCCATTACTAGATTTTAGAACTTCACAAAAATAAAAATGCCATAGAAGCCCCGATTCAGAATAAAAGACCATATAAGCCTTGATACAGAATAAAAGGCCATAGAAGCCTTGATCCATAATATAAATGCCATAGGAGCCTTGATCTTAAATAAAAGGCCACAAAAGCCTTGAAAAGGCCTCAGAAGCCTTGATACTAAGATAGGCCATAGAAGCCTCTATCCTGAAGAATATTCCAGAAGAGAGTACCTAATTTAGAAGCAAATTTTAGTACTCATATTTTTGTTGTAGGTAAAGGAGATCCAGTAAGTCAAGAAATATTCCTATAATAAAGTTAGGAAGAGTAGCCTCTTCAGAATCAATCCAGCACATGAAGCAAAAGAAATCAAGAGGAGATCTCATTGAAGAACTTCTAGACAAGGAAGAAGAAGAAGGACTAGGAGAGTCTTGCTTGAATTCAAAAGTAGCAAAATCAAAGATCTAAGAGAAGGTATCACCACCAACACTTCCAAAAGTAGAAGGTTGAATATAAGGTCTCAAGGAAGACCAGAATAAGTTGCAAGATCAAAGACCTTGGTAAGGTCTCAATGAGCATCTAGTAAAATTCTATTAGAGCCCTGTTGAAGAAATCATAAAATAAGAACTCACTAGATAAATCCACTACTAATGAGAAGCCCTTGATAGTGAAGGACTTAGGATAATTATCACCATCCAAAAACAAGCCCAAGAGAAGGATAATTTGGCAAGGAGTGTCAAATATGACTGTAAGAATAATCCAGTGAAGACCTGTTAGTCAAAAAGTGACTAACTACAAAAAATGGCTGATGCACATTTTTGCATATTTTCAAAGAATATTGAAGTAGCCCATATGCTAAAGAACAAAGAAAAAAGTAAAATACACTAAGGAAGAAGAAGTGTCATGATTTCGTGACATGTTGCATTTTCGTGGGCAAAAGAAAAGAGAAAGAGCAAGGAGGTAAAAGTGTCGCGATATCGCGACATGTTGCATTTTTGCAGTCAAAAGAAACAAAAGGGAGCAAGGAGGTAAAAGTGTCGTGATATCGCGACATGTTGCATTTTTGTGGCCAAAAGCAACAAAAGGGAGCAAGGAGGTAAAAGTGTCGCGATATCGTGACATGTTGCATTTTTGCGATCAAAAGCAACAAAAGGGAGCAAGGAGGCAACATGTCGCGATATCGCGACATGTTGCATTTTTGCGGCCAAGAGCAACAAAAGGGAGCAAGGAGGTAAAAGTGTCACGATATCGCGACATGTTGCATTTTCACGGTCAAAAGCAACAAAAGGGAGCAAGGAGGCAGAAGTGTCGCGATATCGCGACATGTTGCATTTTCATGGCCAAGAGCAACAAAAGGGAGCAAGGAGGCAGAAGTGTCACGATATCGCGACATGTTGCATTTTCACGGTCAAAATCAAAGAGAAAGAGCAAGGAGGTAAAAGTGTCGCGATATCGCAACATGTTGCATTTTCACGGTCAAAAGTAAAGAGAAAGAGCAAGAAGGAAAAAGTGTCGTGATATCGTGACATGTTGCATTTTTGTGGCCAAAAGCAACAAAAGAAAACAAGGAGGCAGAAGTGTCGCGATATCGTGACATCTCGCATTTTCACGATACAAGAAGAAGAGTCAAGCCGAAGACATAGAAATGTCATGATTTCATGACATGTTGCATTTTCATGACTCAAAAAGGGCAGGAAGGTAGAGAAACAAGAGTGTCACGATTTTGTGACATGTCCATTTTTTGCTAAAGAAACAAAGTATATTTTTGGCAACTAGGACATGCACTGACACCAGGTGTTGATTTTTGAAGAATGGTTAGTTGATTATAACCTAGCAGGTCCACTGGATGATTGCAGAATAACAAGCTCATCTAAATTTAGCTAGAAGGAAATCTATCCAATATACGAGAAATTTGTTGTATATTCTTAGAAATTGCAGACAATTACTTGTAATTGATTGAAGAAATTAAATGTACATAGTAGAAGATACTCTTTTTAGGGTATAAATAGGAGTGAGTTGACCATTAAAAAAGGGTCGGCTCTTGGACGTTTACAGACTTGATGTACATGTACTGGATTACAAGCAATAAGAGATATTATTCTTTTGGCTTTTGAAACTTCGGTGTGCAAGTGTATGTACCTGGTGTTTTAACTTTTATTCATTCTAAGTTTTATAATCTGTTATGAAATCTGGACTATGCACGTATAAACCTTGTTTCTAGAGTTGAACATTAAAATATATTTACATGTTTTTAGATGAACATCTAAAAGTCGCATTCAAGAATTCATGTTTTCTATAGAAAGATATAAAGAAAACTCTGAAAGTAGTAATCTGCATCATCAATTTTTGTTGTTGTCTAATCTATACCATGAGAAAAGTTCTAGCTTAGGCTATATTTCCCTTATCTCTTGTTCCCCTTTTCTCCAAAAAACTCAAAGGAACTAGCCTTCTATGGAGACTAGATAGATGACCTCAAGCAATATCTCGTCTATTCAATGTTGGCAAAGTCTAAGGTGCAACACTATTAACCGAAGGTAGATTTTGTTCCAACAGTTTTTGGCATGCCCGGTGGGACCAAAAATCCCATAGTATTGTATAAGTTTTGGTGTTTTACTTAAGAGCCTTTTTTTTGAAAATATCAAGAAAAACTACCTAGCGACTCCATTACGATTTAGACCATAAAAGAAAGACCTTGTCTAAAAACCTTCTGGTTATATAGCCATATGATAACTAGATCCCGAGGTAGAAACACTAAAGAATATATCGAGTTCTTTGAACTACATCTCGAAAGTCTAAAGGTACACCCTGTGCTAGCCACACGATAAAATTTTCCCAATACCATTAGCACCTCTTTAACACCCATTATAGGAGCACTTGCAAGCAATCCTATAGTAGTTGCAACTCCTTTAGCAATCATGGCAGCCACCCCTACCCCAACGCATCTTGTGTGGAATCAAACTGGTCCTTTAAACTTAGGAGCACAAAACAAAATACCACAAGTTGCACGAAAAGCATTTCCAACCTTTGACAAAATAGGCAAAATAGCAGATGAGTATTGTTTAGATGTATCATCACTAGCATCTATTTACAATATCACTCAAGAAGATGTAATGGTTAGATTGCTAGTTATATCTTTGAAGGGAAATATGAACACTCCCCACTGGATCCACTACTTCTTGGGCAATGCTTTTCGGCCGTCTGCTCGATGAATTTAACATATATGTGGATCATTTCACATTGTTGAATCAATTCATTGTCATTGAGAGACATCTATGAGAATAAATCTAGGATTTCAACATCAGATTTACCAGAACTTGTGATAGAGTACCGTAGGGCCTAAAACCCACAGAAGAATAAGCTATATGATATTATTTAAGAGCTTTTGATTCAAATATCACTATGATAATAAGACAATCCCATGTAACCACTTTTCCTGGGATCTATCTAGAGGCAACAAAGGGCAAAGTTGATCTCATCGCTATAAAAAGATATCCATCAAAGATTCTATTACCAATTGTACTAGAGCTTTCCCAAGCATCAATTTCTAAACTACCTATACCCCCATCAACGTAGGCTCTCCCAGATATAGCCACACCTCCTACATTCCTTGCATTACCAACCACACCCCTTGCATCAGCTCCCCCCAATGATCAATACATGACCATAATTGATACAATGAAAATATTTTCAAATGAAATGGCATCCATGAAAAAGAGGGAAGTCGAATGGAATATCCAAGAAAGAAGATTTCCATAGATACAAAAATATGGTACTTCAACGAGTGGTAGAGGGCAATATAGAAAAAATATGGTGTATGCGAATGAGACAGGAGATAATGGAGAACCCACTAATTTTGATTACTGGTGTACCACTTGCAATGATCGTCATGGAGAGGATTCATGCATGATTCATCAACATCATGTGCAAGCGATTATTAATGAAAGAGCCAAAGAAACCGACAAGGGTCAGGTGAACATAATCAGAGAAGTCAACCATAATTTGGCGATGCCATCCATAGAACAAGTCTCAATCCTGACAAGATCAAGAAAAACATCGTTACAAGTCAACCCTAAGGAACTCCAACCACTAAGTTTTACTCTTGCCCCTAGGGAAACTCCATAGAAAATCTAGTCTAATGAGAAGGGACATTCTGGTCCTCCTCAGACTTCTACGACTACACCAAGAAGAGAATTTCATCCTAGAAAAGGGAGCGAGACTCAAGAGCAAGCAAAGGAATGAATCTAATTTCCTTCATTGACAAAAAGACAAAGAACGAAAGTCGCACAGGTCTATAGAGACAGATATGACGCATCGACTAGTGGAAAGGAGAAAAGTGTTGAGGTATCCCCAGCTGCAACTCTTTCGTTCAACATTGTAGAAGAAATGAAGAGGACTCCCTCCAAAATAAGCATGTATGATGCACTGCAAATTCTTGGTCAGATCGACCTCCTCCAAGAATCATTAAATTTAAAGAATGATACCTCTTCCTCAAATGTTATACAAGCAAATGTTGTGTCAACCTCTAGAAAAAATAGATCGCCCCCATTCTATCTATCCTTTCAAATTGAGGGGTGGATAGTTCACAATTCCATTATTGATTTAGGTTCCACAACTACGGTGATGCTGAAGGCCGTATGTGACATAATGAGGATGGAATATACTCGAAGTCATCCTGGTGTGTTGCAATTAGATTATAATCTAGTAAAAATTGTTGGGGTGATCAAAGGTATCCCTATTCAACTCCACAAAATGCCAAAAGTAGTCGTCATACAAGAAGTAGTTGTTGTAGACTTGGAACCATATTTCGGTATGTGTTTATCTAGAGAGTTCACAACCAAAATGGGTGGTTATCTGTTTCTAGATTATTCGCATTTGGAAGTACCTTTCAAAGATAAAATATTCAATATCTACAATGAAAAACCATCTACTTTTCACGTAGAAAGACTAGAGGAAACAACTACCGTAAACATGATGTCCGAGGAATTGGAAAATATTGATCTAATGGAAGAAACCATGGAGGAACTCCAATCTAAAGATCAGTTTTCGATGGATAATTTCAATGCTATGGTAGAGACAGAAATAGGAATCTATTCCATTGAAAAACCAAAAAATCTTCCTGTTGTTGTCCCCAAAATAGGTGATTCGACCAACCAGTAATGGAAATTGTACTTTGATGGGTCAAGGTGCAAAAATGGAGCAAGAGCTGGAATTGTTCTGATTTCACCTACTGGAAGAGAAAAGGTCTTTTCATATAGGTTGACATGGAGTTGCACCAATAACTCGGCTGAATATGAAGCTTTGTGTTTGGGACTTAAGAAAGCTAAAAAACTGGGTGCAAAACAGCTGCTAATCTATGGAGACTCAGAGATGATTGTTAAACAGGTTACTGGTAAATGCATTTGTAAGCAGCATTACCTAAAGGCTTACAAAAACAAAGTGTTAGATCTATTGGAAAATTTTGAAGCACTAAACATAAAATTCATTTCCAGAGAGAAGAATACCCATGCAGACCTATTAGCATCAGTAGGATCCAATTTTTGCCCAGTCAGTAATGTTATTCAGAAGTCTAAAACAATCAAACTTATATACAGGCGTTCTGTGCTCGACAAAGATATTTCCTAGCAAGTATTTGAAAATGACGAGTAGATCCTGGAATTCTTGATTCATGAGATGAATTGCTCTACAGAAAGAGCGTTACAAGAAGAGGATGAAGAGAGCCTTATTCAACTTAAAAATAATCATATCCCTAGGGGACTGATCACCCTGGAGAGCCTTTTTGACAATAGTGACGGAAATGTAGGTCGAAGGATCAAGGTAGATGAACGCTGGTATAAGGAAATAGAACTAGAAATGGGCAAAATGATCATAGTAGGGACCGATTGTACAGAGGTAGAACTAGAACAAATAAAATAGTTATGTAAAGATTATCCAGATATAATAGCCTGGACTTATAGTGATCTGAAAGTGTATAGGAAAGAGGTCATTCAGCATAACATCAAACTAGAGGAAGGAGCTAAACCTTTTAGGCAGAGGCAGAGGCCTGTGAATCCTAAAATTAAAGCCTTAATGAAATAGGAGTTGTTAAAACTCCTGCAGGCTAAGATAGTATACCCAATCAAGCACTCTACCTGGGTGGCAAATTTAGTTTCGGTACGTAAGAAAAACAAAGAAATACGACTATGAGTTGATTTCAAAAATTTGAACAGAGCCTCTTTAAAGGATCATTATCCTTTACCCCAGATTGACCCAATCCTTCATACTGTGGTGGGAGTAGAAATTTTTTCTCAGTTAGATGGCTTCTCTAGTTACAATCAAGTTTGGGTGAGAAATGAAGATCAATACAAGAATGCATTCACCACCAAGTGGGGAACATTTGCATACCAAAGGATGCCCTTTAGATTATCTAACATAGGAGCAACTTTTCAAAGAGCTTGCGAACAAAATTATTGTCGTCTATTTAGATGACATGACTATTTTTTCTCACGACAAAAGGGACCATGCCACTCATCTGCAGCAAATATTTGAGAAATGTAGAGAATTTGGAATATCATTAAATCCTAAAAAATCTATTTTTGTTGTGGAAGAAGGAATACTCCTTGGGCATGTTATTTCTAAATCTGGACTGTCAATTGATCCTGATAGAGTAAAGGCGCTTCTTGAGTTTTTGCTCCCAGTTAACAAGAAAGGTTTGCAGTCCTTCTTTGGGCAAATAAATTTTGTCAGAAAATTCATTGTATATTTTTCCCAAACAGTTAAGCCAATGACTAAATTATTGAAAAATGACGCTCCTTTCAAATGGACAAATCCAAGAAAAGAAGCTTTCCAAAAAATTCTAGAAGCCATCGCTCAAGCTCCTATGCTAGTTAACCCTGACTATTCCTAAGGTTTCATACTATATGTTGTCGGAGAACAAGATAGTTATGTCTACAGCTTATCACTCGTAAAGGAGCATATGATGAAGAAAGACCCATAGCCTTTCTGAGTTCCACCATGCATAAACATGAGGAAAGGTACAACTTCATAGAAAAAAAAGTATATGCAATTATCAAATCCTTGAATAAGCTAAAACACTTCTTATCCCAGATTCGGACGATGGTGTATGTTATTCATCCCGATGTAAGGAACTTCATAATTCAATGAGAATTGGGTGAAAAAAGAGCTGTATGGGTGACTCGCATCCAAGAGTATGATGTAGAAATACATCCTACTAAAATAGTCATAGGGAGAGCTTTGTGCCAAGAATTGGCCAAGCAAGTTGCAAGTGGATATGGGGAGAGCCACCCCATCATGGAAAACACAGAGCAACACCAAGACAGAGTAAGTTCGGGTTGGATCGACGACTTTGTGAGGTATTTTTAGACTGGGTCATGTCCTGAAGATATGAACGCTTCGCAGAGAAGGAGATTCAAAATCCAAGCATTGAAATATACCCTTCGAACAGAAGGGTTGTACAGGATATGCCCTTAAAATATATTCAAGTCGAGGAACCATTCCAGCAGTGGAGGTTGGATTTCGTAGGCATAATAGAGTCAAATTCATCATCAAGCCACAAATACATTGTCATTGCCATGGACTACTTCACTAAGTGGGCAAAAGCAGTACGTATGAAGAAATATGATTCGAAAGTGGTGATGGAATTTGTCGAAAGTCTAATCACAAGGTTTGGCATACCAGATTCCTTGATTACAGATAATGTATCCCCTTTCACTAGTGCAAAGATGATCAAATTCGTCAGTAGATATGGAATTTACCTGAAGACTTCCTCTAATTATTACCCACAAGGTAATGGATTAGCTGAGTCTACTAATAAGAATCTTCTAAGAATTATGAAAAGAACATTAGAGGATAATAAGAAGAACTGGCACTCACTCTTGAATCAAGCCCTGTGGGTCGATAGAATCTCAATCAAAAAATCAATCAATACATCGCCATATGCTTTGGTTTATGGCAAAGAAGATGTTCTACTGATTCATATGGAGATACTCGTGTTGAGGATGCTAAACCAAGTTAACGAAGATGAAGGTCATCCAATGGATGCCCGACTGATGCAACTTCTACAGCTTGAAGAATCTAGGGAACAGGCCTACGATCATCATCAAAAGCATATGGTAAAAACAACTGGGTGGTTCGATAAGAAAACCACTTTTAGGAAATTCAAAACAGGTGACCTGATGTTAAAATGGAATGTCAAGAAAGCAAAGCCAAGACACCATGACAAGTTTGATGCATTCTAGGAGGGGCCATTTGAAATTGTTTCAGAAAAGCAATTCAATGCCTTTCAGTTAAAATATCAATATGGATGGGTTCTACCCATCACGATGAATGCATTTCACCTAAAATTGTATTTCCAGTAAAAGCTATAGATCACCATTATATGTACAGTATATTATAAGTTTGGAATTTTGTAAATATTTCCCTTTTTTACGGCCTAATAAGAATCACTTTTTGCGGACTAGCGAGGTCTGATATTTTGAATGAAATCTGGAGGGAAAAATTCGCCCTTATTATTTTGAATTTTCAAAAAACTAGGGCTGCCGCATGATCGCCTGAAAAGTTGACAAGAAGGGATGAGTAAAAAGAAAGTTTCAAAATATATTATGTGTGCTTCTCGGGATATTTCCAAAAATTTTCCATCGCCAAATGTTTTTTTTAAGCAACCACGTGCTAGAGGTCCAGTGGGAGAAGATAATTAATCTTTCAGTTAGCATCTTTTCGAGCATGGGATAATTACGAGTCCCTAAGTGGGTTTTTAATGAGCCGATGAGTGTTTTTAGGAGTTTCCTAAGAAATATGGCAAGAACAAAAATCGAAGAAAGACAGACAAAATCAAATCAACCAACCGTCATTTAATGCATTAATTTTGCATGTCCTCCTAAGTGATATAAAATTAAATTCAAAGATTCAGAGAAGCATTTCACCATTTGCAAACTTGCTCAAAGCTCCTGAAGAAGAAAAGAAGCGAGGAATTGTCTCTATGATGCTTGGGGATCCAAAAGTCTCGCCAGCAACTGTTATACCACTACACTATAGCGTAGTGAGGAAGGAATTGTGAAGTAATCAGAGGAGCTTCAAAATTTGCATACCTGATAATTCGTAATGGCTCCAAATAAGGCGAAGGACCAAGCAGCATCTACCTCATCACCCCTACTACTTCGGTAGTGAACATAAGGGAAGAAAATAGTGCTAGTTTTATTGAAAGACTCCCGAATTGCAGATACAATAATAACATGGAAGGACCCGACGAAGATTCAGAGCAATATAAAGAACCGGGTAGCAACTGGGGTTTCTACATCTTCTCCTTCAACGTTTGCATACCATTCTTTATTGTACTGGTATGTATATATTCTTGTCCATCCCTGCCCAAAACTGGTAAGGGCAATTGGAAATTTCTATGATGAAAAATGGAGAAAAGTTAGGGATTTTTCAGGGAAGGTTCTTTTTCCTCTGTCCAAAGATGCTTTTATTTCTGCTTTCATTACGGGCTGTGTACCTCCTTTAGAACCTAAGAAATTTGACCCCTTAGAACAGGCTATATTTTTCGGATCATCTGAAAATGTGAGGGGTTTCCTAGCCACTCAGCTAAAAGATCTTCCATAAGGGGTAAATCCACCAGAACCCCCAATTAACAGGGCAGTTTTTAAAAACCCTAAACTATTTTCCATCTTAGCCATGATTGCGGGATTAAAAAATGATGAAAAGGTTCAAAAATGGTAGGTGGATGTAGCAGAGTGTTTGTCAAACTCCAAAATGTATGATTCGGCTATTATGAGGAGTGTGAGGCCTATTTTCTTTGACTGGCCTGGGTTCTTAAGTGCAAAAATTCATGAGGGTTTGGTAGCATTGAAGGTTGGCACCTAGTTTTCTTTCATATACACTTCATATTTGGTATGGTTATTCTTTTATTTCATGTCTCAAGAGTTAGCTTTCATTTCAAAGAATGATAAGAATGAGAAGGGATAAATTTTGCCAGTATATGAATGGACTAAAGTGTTATACAAATCCGAATTGTATTACGATTTCAATAGGGAATTTTTGGGCCCTACACTAAAAATCATGTATGGGTAAATAACAAGATTGACCCCGGAAGTGGAAAAGGTATTGCAAACCAAGTTTGTAGAGGAGGGGGATTGGTTTATCCTAACGCAAGGAGTGTGCATCAAATTGTATGGGTTTACAGACAAGCCCTTTTTACTTCCCCATTATGTGACTGATAGAGTCTTTTCCTTAAAATATGTTAGGCAAACAGAAAACATCAATGTCAAATTTGGTATTAGAATCGAAAAAACTAGTACCTATAATATTCCCTTTAGTTTTGAAGGGATTACTATTTCAAGGAAGGGGAAAAATGAATAGATAGCGGAGTATTTAAGAAAATTGGGTCTTATCGAGATTTCACAAAGGTGGAAATATGACCCCATAAACAGGTTTGCTGAGAGACAGTCTATTTTGAATAAAACACATAAAAAATAATTTCATGTTAAAGTCAGGGATGATATCGAAGAAAATAGGAATAACACAGAAGATGAACCCTTGGAGTGGCACATAGAGAAGATAGAGCCTTTGCCTCCTTGGCATGATTTTTATGAAGTAATTTTTCAATTTGACCCAAAAAATAAAAAGGCTCATCAGCTGACAGAGAGAAAAATCACCTAGGTTCAGAAGAATAGGCCAGATTGGGATGTAGTGAAAATTCGGGAATGGTGGGTAATGAGAGTTTAGAAAAATTTTATTTCATCGAGATATCCCACCAAGAATGACAATCTGTTTGAAACATGATATGCTGAAAACCATGATTCCTAGGGAGGAAGTTTCCTTGTTAAAATCCCTCCAAGCGTAGGAAGTGGTCATTCTTATGCTCCTGGAGTATCCTAGCCACCTGAGAAACCCCAGCGGCCCAAAGCTGGTAAGGAAAAAGCAAGTACAAAGGTTCAAAATCTTCCCCTTGTTTAGACCAAACCTAGGAAATCTAGGAAAAGGTCAATAGAAGAGGTTTTTACTGAAGAACAAGGAAAAACTTATAGTTTGAAGGCCACCCAAATGATGTTGAAAATGAGTTATGATGGAAAATGGCTAGGCAAAGAAGGACAGGGGAGAGTTGAACCTATTCTAGTCCATCAAAGAGAGAAACATCTAGCACTTGGGGCAGATACTCTGACATCCAGACATCATTCCTCAAAGGTTGTAAAATTTGTTCCACCTACAGACTCAGGTACATAATCTGATGAACCCATAGCAGAAAGAATGATGAAATTGAAAATGATGGCAGATAATAGAAAAGACAAGAGTATTATTCAAACTTCATCTAGTGATCAAGAGCCTCAAAATACAAAGGACAACTCAGGGAAAGGGATGCAGGAAGGTGAATCAGCCCATATAACTGAAAGAAACACTAATGCAGATGCTTAGAACGTTGAGCATGAAATTTCATAGAAGGAAGTCCTATGCGGCCCACCCAATTTGGCTCAAGAGATCCAAAAGAGTGAAAATAAAAAAAAAATTGGTTAAAAAAGAGATCCTGATGGTAGAAGAGCAGCAGTAGAAGCAAATTATAAACTTAGACGAAAGTGATGAAAAAAATAGAGCTCCTGATGAGGAAAAAACACAATGTGAAGAAATTGTCGTCATTGAACATGAAGAAGGACACCAACATCCAGTACAACTAGAAACAGGTATGCTTTCTTCACTTGCTTCTTCTCATTCTCCTACTCATTCCCATTGTAATTCTCCTTCCTTTTCTAAAATCGACAAAAATATAATGTCCTTGCCCAAAAATTACCTTGTTCTCCCAAAAATGGTAGTGTCTCCCCAGAGTCTACTAAATATTGGGTCCGTAGTTGCTCCCATTCCATTTCTCCTTGGCATTGACATCCTAGTGGCTGGAGTTACAAATTCTCAAGGGACTGAATCACATTCCACCATGGCCAAGATCAAAAATCTAAAAAGGGTGAGCATGAATGCTTTAGATTGGTGGACTTCACATTCAACTGGAGATCCTAAAGCACCAGCTACTATAAGAGAAATAATTGCTTTAGATCCAGCCAATATGCAGAGGAAGAAGTTGAAATTAACTCCCATTACTAAGAAATCAAAGGGAGAAATGACCGTGGAAGATTACCAGGAAGAAGAGATAAACAAAGATATATCTCAAATACCTATGCAAGATGAGTGGGTGAAAGCCCAAGCACATTTTGGGACAATATACTTACAGGGAGGACACTATTAAGAAATATTTTTAGAGGAAAAGGAGAAGAGAAATGAATTAGAGGCTATAGTGAAAGAGAAAAAAATAGTAGAGAAGGATCTTACTTTAGAGGCTAAAAAATGGGAGAGTAAATTCAATGCTACTTCCAGTGAAGTGGAAAAAGGTAAAGAAAATTTGAGTATAGTAGAAGCTCAGATTCAGGCATTAAATACACAGATACAACAGCTACAACAAAAGTTGGTAGAACAACAAAATGCCCCTTCCGGATTTTCAAAAGATAAAGTAAAGAGCATGAGGAAGGAATTGTTAAAATATTTGTGGTCTTTAGTATTAAAAGCTAAACCTTTATTGTTGTATTTGGCCAAATTAAAGGAAGCTATCGAAGTAGTAAAACAAGAATTTGAAGCTATCGAAACATTTTTATTGAAAAGAGAAGATGCGGCTACTAAAATTTAGATTTTGTCAGAAAAGATGCCAGGAAGCATGGAAGCCAAGCTTAGAAGTGAATCCTGGTCTCAAGCTAAAATAGCAGCAAAGAACTTCTTTAGGAAGTTTAAATTAATAACACATGGAAACAAGTTTTTGCATGAGCTTGAGTATGAAGCAAAAGGGTTGCTCCAAAATCTTGATTTAGCTATCCATAATGGGCTTCCTTACCTCTAGGATGATGGTTCAAAAGTTTTGAAGGAAGAAGTCCTTTCAACATCTATAAAAGCTTTTGTTGAAGATGAAATAGACATAGACAGTTGGAAGGAACCTATAGAAGAAACGTAGGTCATGGAAATGATCCATAGGCTAACATAGATTAAAACCTATTTACAAGAACTGATTTTAAAACAAAAGATCATTTCTTATGATAAAGTGGAAGAATTACAGTATGTCTATCAACTTTTCATTGATTCTTATGATTTAGAAGATGAAGACTAGAATAAAGTTTGCAAAACTTATCAGCAGATAATTGCATCCATGGAAAAAATCAGAAGATCTAAACATCAGGGTCAGCAGCCAGCAGCCAGAGCTGGGACCAGCTCTCAAAATTGAATTTTTTGTGTTCTTCAAAAAAAGGTTAAGTCCCTAAGTGGTAAAATAAAGGTTCTGATAAGGTAAAGATCACCTATATTCCAAAGTGCATTCTTTTTATTTTTATCTTTTTTTTTCCACTCGAAATTTTATTTTTCACAACTATGTTGGTGACTCCGTTTCCCAATGGATGAAGGTCTGGTCTCTATTTTTGGGAGCAAAAAATCCCCCGAAAGGCGCCAAGAATGTTATTCAAAAAGTGACTAACTACAAAAAATGGTTGATGCACATTTTTGCATATTTTCAAAGAATATCGAAGTAGCCCATATGCTAAAGAACAAAGAAAAAAGCAAAATACACTAAGGAAGAAAAAGTGTCACAATTTCGTGACATGTTGCATTTTTGCGAGCAAAATAAAAGAGAAATATCAAGGAGATAAAAGTGTCGCGATATTGCGACATGTTGCATTTTCGCGATCAAAAGCAACAAAAGGGAGCAAGGAGGTAAAACTGTCGCGATATCGTGACATGTTGCATTTTCACGGTCAAAAGCAACAAAAGGGAGCAAGGAGGTAAAACTGTGGTGATATCATGACATGTTGCATTTTCGTGGTCAAAAGAAACAAAAGGGAGCAAGGAGGCAGAAGTGTTGTGATATTGCGACATGTTGCATTTTCGTGGCCAAGAGCAACAAAAGGGAGCAAGGACGTAAAAGTGTCGCGATATCGTGACATGTTGCATTTTCACGGTCAAAAGCAACAAAAGGGAGCAAGGAGACAGAAGTGTTGCGATATCGCGACATGTTGCATTTTCACGGCTAAGAGCAACAAAAGGGAGCGAGGAGGCAGAAGTGTCGTGATATTGCAACATGTTGCATTTTTGCGGTCAAAAGCAAAGAGAAATAGCAAGGTAAAAGTGTCGCGATATCGTGACATGTTGCATTTTCGTGGTCAAAAGCGAATAGAAAGAGCAAGAAGGAAAAAGTGTTGCGATATCGCGACATGTTGCATTTTTTTGGCCAAAAGCAACAAAAGAAAACAAGGAGGCAGAAGTGTCACGATATCGCGACATGTCGCATTTTCACGATGCAAGAAGAAGAGTCAAGATGAAGACATATAAATGTCATGATTTCGTGACATGTTGCATTTTTATGACTCAAAAAGGGCATGTAGGCAGAGAAACAAGAGTGTCATAATTTCATGACATGTCCATTTTTTGCTAAAGAAATAGAGTATATTTTTGGCAACTGGGACATGGACTGACACCAGGTGTTGATTTCTAAAGAATGGTCAATTGATTATAACCTGGTAGGTTTGCTGGATGATTGCAGAATAACAAGCTCATCTAAATTTAGCCAAAAGGAAATCTATCCAATCTACGGTAAATATGTTGTATATTCTTAGAAACTACAGACAATTACTTGTAATTGATTGAAGAAATTAAATGTACATAGTAGAAGATAATATTTTTACGGTATAAATAGGAGTGTGTTGACCATTAAAAAAGGGTCATCTCTTGGACGTTTACAGACTTGATGTACATGTACTGGATTACAAGCAATAAGAGATATTCTTCTTCTGGCTTCTGAAACTTCTGTGTGCAAGTGTATGTACATGGTGTTTTAACTTTTATTCATTCCAAGTTTTATAATGTATCTATTCTAAAATCTAGACTATGCATGTATAAACCTTGTTTCTAGAGTTGAAAATTAAAATATATTTACATGTTTTTAGATGAACATCTAAAATTCGCATTCAGGAATTCATGTTTTCTATAGAAAGATATAAAGAAAACTCTAAAAGTAGTAATCTGCATCATCAATTTTTGTTGTTGTCTAATCTGTACCATGATAAAAGTTCTAGCTTAGGCTATATTTCCCTTATCTCTTGTTCCCCTTTTCTCCAAAAAAGCTCAAAGGAACCAACCTTCTCTAGAGACTAGATAGATGACCTCAAGAAAGATCTATCTATTCAATGTTGGCAAAGTCTAAGGCGCAACACTATTAACCGAAGGCATATTTTGTTCCAACAAGACCTCCAGATATTTAAAATCTTGAGAAGAAGATCCTGCTTGAAGTCAGAATTCAACAAGAATACTTGAAGACAGAAGAATCTATCCAAAACCAAAATATTGAAGATTACCTCTCACAGAAAGAAGATATTACTTGCTGAGAATTTGAAGCAAGTTGGAGGAGACTACAAGAGGAAGGACGAGCCAACAAATCCTAGTTTCTAAAAATAAGTTTGAGACTATAGTTTGGTAAATAAGAAGTTGATTAGACATCAAAAAAGTAGCAAGATCTACAACCTCTACATAAACTACATCCTCAAAAAGGTATGCAACAATTAATGCAAAAATATTTATTATTAACAGATTCATTGGAGCACCTTATATGGATTAAATTTGCAACCTAAATTACAATCTTCAGAAGTGCAAAATAAAAAGGTTCCTTTGAGAGGTTAATTTGCACACTAGGACTTGATTAGATTCCAAATATTAATTATCTATCAACTACCTATTATCTAATTTGGAAAGTGAAAAGAAGATTGAATTCCATAATACTAATTGTAGTGAGTTTGTACAATATTTGAAGGTTCGTTTCAAATTATTCTTTATTAGTTGTAGTGAATTGATTAAGTGATTTTTCTTGAGAGTATATTGGAGTGATAAGGTGTAATTTATTAGTGCATTAAAAAGTGAAATTTGTTAGATTCATTTGCACTATTATTACTCTCAAAATAAATTAGTTTTGTGTGTTGAAAAAAGGCTACAAAATCTAGTTTGCATCAAGTGTCTAAAGACACTCTTAACACACAAAAACCTGCAACTCTTAGTGGCCAATAGAAGCCACCAAAATTGGTTAGTACAAGCAAATAAAAGCTAACAAAAAATAAGCTTCAAATATTGATACTTGGTGAGTCAATAATCCAAAGCACTTAGGGGTTATTGAAACTGAAACAAAAAATGTATTTTATAGTGTTACAAATATTGGATTCACCATCAAATATCCAAGAAAATAGGTTAAGGAGTCTACTCAAAAGGACATCCTCAAAACCCTTATTTGTGCGGTCAAAAAGCAGCTACAAAATTAGATTACAAAACCTGAAAAAAGGGAGTGCAAAAAAGGTGAAAAATAAAGTGTATTATTTACAAGGTATTGCACTACATTATCTATAGAAAGGAAGTATATAAAAGGTGTCATTAAAGGCACAAAGGTCATAGGGAATCTAGCCAAGAAGGATACACAAAAATCACTCCATATCCATGACACAAGGAGCCATACAAAAGGCTCATTCCTCACATATCTTAGACATATGAACTTACACAACACAAGCACACAATAGAAGATCAATATACTACATTTACATAGAATAAGAAGGAGCCATACTACAAGTAAAAGCATCACTATTACCTCATCCAAATGTGCATGAATAGTGCTACAATTTGCACGTCAAAGAGAACCAAAAGCGAGGAGAAAATGTGCTAATTGCAAAGGTTTGAAACTTGGTGAATAAAATCCACCAAAGGTAGCATCTTCCACATCATTCAAAGCTCCAATACCACCTCAAGGATTGAATTCGGAAGAAAATAGTTTAGTTGCACTTCAAGGAACATAGCAAGCAAAGGAAGAGGCATAAAGGAGTTACATTATCCTTGGATATGTTACAGTGATAGATGCCATGAAAAAACTTTGAGTGCCACTTGGTACAATATCTCAACAATGCTTAACGTCCAAGAAACCTTACAAGAAAGGTTACAAGCTCCTACTCAAATTTGAATCATTACAGTAATATTTTGGTGCCCATAGACCACATGGAAGAGGACCTACATTTTTCTATTGGAGTTATCATTCAAATAACGCAAGAAGGAAGAAGATGTTTAAGACATTACACTTGCAATAGATGTCCAAGAAAGTGTTGAAGTGTAACTTAAGTGACACTTATCACTAGGTTGAATACCTATTAAAGGTTACTTGGACCAACAATTTTAACATAAAATTTGAACGTAGCATTTGAATGAGGCATTAAAGTGCATTTATGTCTGATACATGGGAGCCATCATAGCATGGAAGTGATCTATAGAGAATTCAATTCTCTGGTTCAAACATAGTCAAAGCAGCTATAGTCAACAAGTGCAGCCATTAGACGTCTAAAATCAATGCCAATTATTGCTTGGTATGAGGTAATATTTATTCCTATATTTATATGCTTTCGTCTCTAGGTAGTTATAAGGTTGAATTTAGAGAAATATAATTATTGAAAGCTATACCTCAAAGGCAATTATTTATCAAGATAATATAATATTTGCAATATTAAACTTAGGAGTGATAAGGTTTCCTACTGGAAATTAACCTTAATACTTACAAATATTATTATGATATAATTTTTCCAAAATTGGGGAGTCATAAGGGTTACTACATCAAACTAATTAAATTGAAAATTATATACACTTGGATTAAAAAAAACTAAAGGGATATTTAAAGAGAGTTTTATCAAAGCATTTTAAAGGTTGGAAATTTATAATATTACTATCTCAAATATTCTCAAATCGAGACAAAATATCCAACATTAAAACCTCTTTAAATTTGGTAAAAGTTCTTAGTTCAATAGGAGCAATAAGGATAATAGAAGTTGATTTTGGTATTTACAAAACTTTACAAAATCAACCAAAATTGAACTATAATTTACAAAAGCACTTTATAGCTTATCCAAAGCATACTAGGGAGTCATAAGGTATTCTAAAAAATATGGTAATATCAGCATTTATCAAAATTATCAAGTTGCAATATATAAGCTTTCTAAAAAATCTAAAAATCCTTAAGAGTATATATTCTCATACTAGGGAGACATAAGGAAGCCTACAAAACCAAGGATTAATAAAGGTTTTACCAAATCAAGCTTATATACTTCTATCAGGGATCATATATCTGAATAAGGAGTCATAAGGTAGACTACAAAGAAGATCCTATCTCATTTATTCAAATGGGGAAAATAATATCATATAATGAATGTGGAATTTGTTCTAACAAAAAATAGTCTACAAAACATGAAAATATGTGGTACATTGACTCAGGAGCTAGTCATCATATGATAGGAAATATGCAATGGTTCAACTATCTTGAAGATACCAAAGGCTATAGAATAAGAATTACAGATAGCCAAACTTATCCTATACATGGATATAGATGTGTAACACCTAGCATATCATTTCCAAATCTTCTACTAAAAAAGTATAGTTTTTTTCCTGGATTAACATTCAATCTCATTTCTTTAAGCAAGTTGGTAGAAGACAACTATATGATCTACTTTGTATATATGGATGGAATCAATACATGTCTCATAATGAATCAAGGTGAAATAAAAGCAACAATATCAATTCATGGAAACACATACATATTGGATTCAATGGAAATCTCACAAGATATTATGATTTTTCAAAATTATGCTAACACATTTTAAAAGGAACGGGTTGATGAAAATGAAGAACCAATACAACACAAATCCAAGCATAGAAGAATAAAAATCAAGATGATGAGAGGACAAGTGCACCATGCTCTACTCAACCATCAACATTTAGAACCAAATGAAGATACTTGCAAAGAGACCAATAAAGGTGGTTGGATAGAAGATAGTGATGATGAACCTGAAGAAGCCAAATATCATTTTCAAGAGGAAGATCCATATTGAAGACTAAATTCTTCAATACCCAAATATTGTAATACATGGGGGTGTTATAAATAGCTTATATTACATTATTTGGGTCATGTAAATGTACCTTCCCTGGTACGTACTTTGGTCATTAGATTACTTTAGGGGGAAGTTATCTAGTTACTTCATGCAATGAAATAAATGCACAAGTGTCAATGTGCAAGCTATAAATGTGTAAGGTGTACCTTTTATAGCTAGGTAGAGTGTTGGCCAAGGAACTTATCTTTCTATATAAATGACCATAGATATATAGAGGAGATTATAGTAGTGTAGGATAGACACAATAGTGTAGAGTGTGTGAGCTATAATCTCAGAGTAGTAACTTGTATTATAGAGTGTTCATTTCCTCCATAGCTATTATTGTACTCATTTTCATCATTTCTATTTATAGCATATTTCAATCATCTCATAGATTTACTTTATTTCTTATTATTCTGCATCTTGTGAATGCTATCTCCCATTGCATATTGTATCAAAATATAACAAGTATTATAGCTTTGCATATGACTATAGTAGCTACAATCAAATTTGTATTGTATAAAAGGAATAATTGAAGATAACATTTATCACTTCATGGGGCACCCTTTCCTATCTAGTGATGTCATTTGGGTTATATAATGCACCTCCAAATTTCCAACAATTTATGGATAAGGTATTTGAACCTTATATTACAAAATTTTTCATATTTTTTCTAGATTTTTTTATTTTATTTTTGAAAGTAAGGTAAATAATATAACTTTCCTTGAGAAAACATTTTAGTGATTTAATGATTTCAATAGCTTCCTTAATCCTAAAAAGATGCATTTTTTGATGCACCAAGGGTATATTTTTGGGTTTTGTTGTCTCCCAACAAGGGATTGTAACTGATTCTACAAAGGTTGCCAAGATTGAGGAGCTACCATTTTTGAGCAATATGTGTAAGTTGGAATCATTCTTGGGCCATGTAGGATATTATAGGAGGTTCACAAAGAATTTCTCAAGGATTGCACTACCATTAACAAAATTCCTCAAGAAGGATATGGCCTATGAACCAAGGAAAGTTTGTAAGGCTACATTTGAGGAATTGAAGTAAGCCCTAATCACTACCCTAGTGTTAAATAATCTATATTAGATTAATCCATTTATTCTCTGCATAGATGCATATAACATAGCACTTAAGAGCACATTGATTAAATAGGATAATAATGGGTATGATCATCCTATTTACTTATGTAAATGAACAGTGCAAAGGTGAATTATACAATTACAAAGAAGGGAGCACTAGCCATCATATTTACCCTCAAGAAATTCAAGAACTATCATTCAAGGTAAAAGTTCACTATTATTACAAACCATTCTACCCTTAAGTATATTGTTAATAAGCCCAATATATTAGGAAGGATAGCCAAATGGATTCTCCTTTTGTAAGAACTTGATTTTGATATTGTTGACCAATCAGGTAAAATGAATATCAATATAGGTGCTCTTTTGAGAGCATATAAGGATATGGAGATAATTAACTAAGGTTAGGTATCCAGATGGTGTAATGTCAATAATGAAGAGGAGATTTCTCAAGTCTAGTAACCCTATTCAATAATGTAAGGAGTTTGGTATTAGATAGGGCCATATGGGAAGTATCAACAAGTAGTTACATGAAAGCAACAAAATATATTGCTTGTAGAGTCTCATGATGGTATGTGTGGAGGACATTTCTTTGGGAAGCTTAAAACAAGATGAGGTTTAGGTGCAAGGTATCATTAGTTAACATTCTTCAAATATTTTATAAATTATTGGAAAACATGCAATGTGTGCTAGTCCTTCAGGAATTATGATATGATAGTTTCATAATTATGTCCTATATTTTCTCTTAGGCCCTTTGAGAAGTGGGAAATTGATATTGTTGGACCTATTATTGTAATAACACAAGCCAAAAAATGCATAATTGTTGCAACTAATTATCTAACCAAGTGGGATGAATTTTGACTAGTAAAGTGCAAGACAAAGGAAAATATTGCATGGTTCATCCATGAAAAAATTGTTAGTAGGTTTGGATACCCAATAGATATTTTCCTTGACTAAGATAACCATTTTCTAAACAAAGTGCTAGAAGACTTGATAAATCAGTTCACAATTAAGCACATGAAAGAGACTACATAAAAACCAAGTATTAATGGGTAAGTGGAATGAACTAATCACATGTTATATCAAATCCTTGCAAAGGATGTAACTTTGCAAGTTAACACATGGGATAAAAGAACACATGTGACATTGTGGGCTTATAGGGCCAAAATCAAGTCAACCATAGGATATTATTCATTCTAGTTGATGTATGACATTGATCCTATCCTTCATATTAAATATGATGTTGAAGAACACAAGCTTATACTGAGAGGGGGGGGGTGAACAGTATAAGACCTCTTTTTACTTTTTCCATTATACTTCAAAATAGTAAAGCAATATACCCAAAGAAATATCAAAGCAATGCACAATATCATCTACAAAGTGACACCAATTTTAACGTGGTTCACCTAGAATGGTTGGGCTACATCCACAAAAATTTTCTCTAAAAGTTATCTCAAAGTTCTTTGGGAATCCTTCCCAATTACAATGTTTATGAGCCTCAGCCCAAAGGAGATACCTTCCCCAATTAGAATTTATGAGCCTCTGCTCAAAGGAGATACCTTCCCCTAATCAAAATTTATGAGCCTCTGCTCAAAGGAGATACCTTCCCCTAATCAAAATTTATGAGCCTCTGCTCAAAGGATATACCTTCCCCCACTCGAAATGATCCCTCAAAAGATCAACTACCTCTACCTCTTGCCAAAGAACGTGGAACTCCTTTCCACCGAATACCTCCCGTCCTCAATGCTTAGCCTCGAGACCTATGCCTTCTATGATCATGTCCACAAGACCAAGAACCCGTACCAAACACAGTCATTCGGTCTAGTACAAGTCTTCCTCTATCTGTTAGATTTGTCCAACTTTTGAACAAATCAATCCTCTACATACAAGCCTTCTCAAAGACTTGCCAAATCTGTCCTCAAGTTCTTCTCATAGAACCAGTGCACCTCCGTCCTCAAGTTCTCTAATAGAACTATCAAACTCACCACAAGTCCTCGCTAGGACCAGTCCACATCTGCTCACAAGTCCCCATCGAAACCTGTCCAAAATTGCTCACAAGTCCCCACCGAAACCTATCCATAACTGCTCACAAGTCCCCACCAGAACCTATCCAAAACTGCTCATAAGTCCCCACCGAAACCTATCCAAAACTCAGCAAGCTCACCAAGAAAAACTTTCTTAGGATGAAATCACAAAGTGAATTGTTAGAGACCCAATGTGATTTTTCAAACTCATAGAAGCATAAAGAGAATTTTTAGAGACTCAATATGTTCTATACTCAACTCCCAATCTCAAAAGTCAACTCAAATCAACTCAGCTCAATCTCAATCTCAAATCTAAAAACTCAACTCAATATCCTGAAATGGATAGGATAGAATCTTTCTTTCAAGAACATGAAACCCCAAAAATTGCCAACTATGCAAAGAATCACATAACAATGATACTCATGTTCTTTTCACCATCAATTAGGGCTTCAACAACAATGCTCATCAAAAAAGTTTCAATCAACACCATTCAACTCAAAACACAACCTTGAAGCATTTCACAATCAACATCAGAAAAGGAAACAAGTAGAACTCCTTTTCTCTCCAATATTGTTTGAACAAAAAGCATCCACCAACTCAAATCACAATAGAACAAAACAACTTTTCAAATCATCAACAAAGGAGTAAGCCCAACACTTTAACCAAGTAAATAATAGCTTGATTATTACCAATTTAATGAAAGCTAATGTCAATCTCAAAGCTGCCCACTTAAGGTTTCACAACTTCACACAAGAATCAATTCTAACCTTAAAACATCATGCTTTCATTTCCATAATCAACCAAAAGCACTCTCAACATTACAAGAAATATTTATCCCTTATACACCTTATTTCTCCCTTATAGTCTTATCAACAATAAAATTTATCTCTCATAAGAATGCAATAAGATAATGCAAACAACACCTTCAAAAGAATATTTTATCAAAATAAAGCAAGCTTCAAACTCCTTATAACTCCTAAGCTATTTTTCCCTCTAATAAGCTTCCTCCATCTACAAAATACACTAGTAAAGATTATTTTCGAAAATACCTTGGCCAACATCAAAAATCGTGCTATGGAGAAATTGCGCACGGATTATAACACCACCCGTTGCGTCCACTTCAATGAAGAAAAACCATTTCATGTTATTCGAATGCGGAACCTCCCGTTCGGGTAGCGTGCCAACAGCCTAGCCACTACCGGTGCGCCAAAGGCATCCGATGAGGTTTGAACCTCACTCTGTTTCCTTGTACCTTCTATGCTAGGGCTAAAATAAACAACAGTCCTCCCTGTCTTTTGACGTGAATGACGATGATGAAACCTTATGGCAGATACAAAAAATGAACGACGGATATCCGAACAACGGATCACGAAATCACAGCGAAGAAGAAATCGAACATCAGATCGCGAATTCATAGCGAGCAACACTTTTTGAAAATGCGGATGGGATAATCTTTGATCTTCATCATGGGAGATTTATATGCATATTTCCCATAAAATCTTGACGTCGATGAGGAGTTTAACATGTCGGTAGAGGAGTTTAACACGTCGGTGGAGGTCTTGGCTAGCACCCACAATTTTAGAACATAGCACCATCATAGTTAAGACATTTGCACCATGGTTAGGAGAACCCAATGCAAACAATAAATTAATATTTATTTAAAAATAATTAAAAGGAACCTTAACAAGGTTTTTAATTATTTAAATAAATACTTCCTCCTCGACCCAAATGCATTAAACTAATGCATCCACCTAAATATTTAAACCCGCCAACTTGGGGTTTACAAAAGACCTTTGAAACCGCATGCCATAACCTTCATCAAAACAACTTATTTGACATCAAATCAAATTCCTTCAAGAGCTTCTTGACATCAATGACAACTTATACACTTGAGCAAAGGCAATGTACCCAAAGTACCCAAAATTGCCAAGATGTTCCAACCATACCTATGATGATATAGGACAAGAATAATAAAAAACAAATCTATGAAGAATTGAATAATACAACTACACTAGCTATACAAAATATGACAAGCAACATAGTACCACATTGCAAAGATAAAGATAATATTAATAGAGTATTAGATAAAAAACATCAAGTGGTCTCCCTTAAAAGGTAATGACTTGGTGATGGTGTATAATTCCCAACACAAAAATAGGAAGCATAAACAATTTCTACTAACGTATATGGGCCCCTATCACATAGTTGTTGTGCATGAAAATAGGACCTACAAGATTGAGGAGTTATATGGAAGGTCTATCAAGAAATGGGTGAACCATGATAAAATAAATATATTTCATCCTCTAAAATATATTAATCCTACTTTGAGAACATAGTATAATTTAGGAAGGGAAAATATGTCGACATAAATATTTTCATATTATTGGCATGAGTAGTATAAGGAGCATGTAGAATATATTTGGATTATTAGAGAAGACTATGTATTGATATGTTACTCAATATTATTGAAATTTAGTAGCTTCATTTAATTGGTTGTGATGACTATTAAATAACAATATTATAATAGAATATTTGTACAAAAAGAGTATCAAAATAATATTGTAATAGGGGATAGGACACAATAAAAATAACATGAAATAATAAAAGTGCCATTGTCATGGTAATGTCTTTGTGAAGTAGGAGATATTTTATAAATAATTAAATCTCTAAAATAACAAGATAGTCAAAGGTTTGTATGTAAGACTTATGTAATTATAGAAAATTCCAAAAGGAAATTGTCTATATGCATGTGAATTTTGATTATCTCATATAATTATAAATATAGTAGGAAAATTATAAAAAGAAAAATCTATAGAATCATGTGATATTTTTACTATCTCATATAGCTAAAAATATGCTATAAAAATTCCAAAAAAATTTGGAATATCTTGATATTATGGAATACATCAAAAAGAATATTTTTGTAAAATGTGGCCATGTGTCCATCTAGAATTCTCCATGCATGTAATATCTAGCTCTCATGAAAAGATAAATAAGGGATATAACCTTATGGGAGGGTAAGTTGAGAAAGTGTGAGGTCAAGGAAATAATAGAGAGTCTAGTAGATAAGTGAAAGTGAGCAAGCCAAGCTAGTTGGATAAGAGTCTCTCTTTGTCCAAAGTGTGACTAAGACTATTAGAGTGAGGGTGTGAAGAATGGTCATTGTAAAGTCCACAAGAGGTGGAGGCTCAACAAGAGGGACTCACTATCTCATAGTGAAATTTAGTGACCATCTAGGTAATTTTGTAATTCTAATTTATAATAAATTTACTTATGTTTTCATTATGTCATCTACAATGGTATCATCGATTCCTATTTTCCATGTTGTTCTAATGACTTATGGTGAATAAGAGTTCATTGTTAGCATAGAACCAATAGAAAAATATAGTGCATCCATTATAATTACCATAGTAAGAGCACTCAAGAAAACATTGTGAGCATGCCATATTTTGATAATATCTAAGCCAATGAATCTATTAAATCTACATGCACATAGTTGACAAAAAATGACAATGTCAATCTAGGTTTGGACATAACCTTCAAGGATAGAAATATTTATTTTGGTCCTTATCAAATAGTTCTATTAATAACTCATAATCCACCATTGGAATATGGTCCCAACAACTATCATCATGTCCTTCTAGCCTATTCCTATCCAATCTAACTAGGTGTGGTTCATTTCTTGCTAATATTAAGTGATTGCTTTTTTTTTTTAAGCAAAAGAAGGGTAGGAGGCCTACCTAAAGATACTCACCTCCTCATTTGTGTATAATAGTGTCTAACCATTCAAAAATTGAAAAATTTAGGTGCTCAAGATGGCAATAAAGGTGCTAAAAAATTATACACTTGTGTAAAAATATAATTATAATATATTTTTTGAATTTTTTACTATAAAAAATTTGGTTTCTTGTGAAAATTTTTATTAATTTTTTCAAGGGACCACAAGTACATTCTTCTAGGGGTGTTGGTTTACTTGAGATGCAATGGTGTCTTTATTTTTTGCTTATCTTAGTCCAAGGAATGGTTTTTGCTAATTTTTCATGTTTTTTAGTTAAATATTATATTTTTCATGCATGGAGTAATTGAGTGAAATTTTATCTTTCAAAATATTTTAAAAACATAACATGGTAAGTATGTAGTATATAGTTTCTACTATGATGTGTCATTTGTTACTTTTTTATATTTTTTTTGTTAAAATTTTAACTATTTATGAAAACATCTATTTTAAAAGGATTCTAATTGCTTTACTTTCATGCATGCCTCTTTTTGTTTTGATTTTGACATGTTGTTACTTTTATTTTTTTTCTAAGAACTCATGACTTGTCTCATTTTACCTCATAAGTGATCCTTGGGAAAGGTCAAAATATATTTAAAAATATCACTAAATTTTATGTTGTGACTGATAGAGAGCCTCAACCTCTCTACATGGGATAGAGGTGGACTAACCTAGTTAGTCCTTGGGTATGATGATGTTGAAACTTTTTTTAGAATAAATTCATACTCCATTTGAGTCTTCTTGCCATTTCACACACCCATTATGTATTGGTTTCTCTTCACTTTGTGCTTTTCAAAGTCAAAATATTAATAATAATTCCTAAACCCTAAGTTTTTAAATTAATACATGATGTATAAGATGCGATTAGATATATCATAAGTGGATCTAATTAAAAATCAATAATGATAGAATATTATTGATTTTACTGAGGGTTTTCGATGACATATCAATAGATTTTTGTTTTTTGATATGGTGAAATAAGGGGTTTTGAAAGGATCCTCAAACCTTTTATAAAAAGACCCGAGCTACCCTCTTAGAAGACCTAGATAAGGTAGGAATAAAAGAACAAACAAACAAATTTGACATTAGGAAATCAAAAATATCCCATGGATGGCCCAAAAACAACAAACTAGAAAAGAACATCAACAACTAAAAACAAAAAATACCAACCTCCCACGTAAGGGAGTAACCAACCGATGACATAGCCCAACACCAAGATGTTAAAATAAAATCGAGGATCTCACTATATTCTTGAGGCCACTAGGCCTAACTTCATTCTTATTTGCATCCTACACATTTATGTCCCACTTCTCCCAGCCCATTAACACCATGATTTATTTAGTGCAAGATATGGATGCTTGCATGGAGTCTATAAGGGACTTCTACAACTTTAAGAGTATCCTTTTGAAGGATTTGGGCATTCTAATATTATCCTAGGGTTGAATAGTGATATTTTTTTTCCTGTTGGTCGACCCAAACAAAAGCTTAGTTTTCTTCCTAGAATGGGAATAATCATCGAATTCAGACTCATCCATGCAAAGAGGAGACTTATCAATGTTATCTAATATTTTCACAAGGCACTTGCCTAGTTTTCCCTTATTTCCACTAGTGCCTTTTAGGGGGAATCTTAAACCTTGACCTCAAAAGCCAAAGCACAAGTTGTATGGATGCCCTCCTAACTTAGATATTCACTCTACTTAGAATTAGAATAATTTGGATATTAAATAATCAAAGGTGCCACCTTTTACAAAGAATTTAGAATATTCTCCCTTGAAAATCCTCTACCTTTAATAATGTGGTCAAAAATTAACTTCACCAAATCTTAATGGATTGTGTCCAAACCAATCCATTTCTTAACTTGGCTCATTGACTTTACCATCGAATAAAAAAAGAATGAAGGAATATTCATGAGCCTCTTATGATGTAGATGGTTTAGGAACATAAAATGGAAGCTCCTAAGATTATCTTGGCTATTTTACAATGGAAACTATTGCATTATCACCAGTGCCACTCTATCCCAAGGCACCTTTAGGGAGGCTCTCTTAAACCCATTTTAGAATTTTACTAGCTCCTCATATTCACCCAAAAATTATTGGGACTCTTTAGCCAGGGAGTTTTTCTATTTCTTGTGCACAAACTCATCCATTTTTAAGCTCATAAATTCAACAATTAGGGAAATAGAGGCCTCAAACGCAAGGGTGCCCACTCAAACCAATCCACTATGCCAGTAATAGACCATATGCTTTGTCATCTCCCTATTATGGCCATTGAAATTCATCAAGTAATGGAATAGATTATCCTTTTTTAGGATTTTTCTCACATCATCATCAATGACAAGCGAGCTTGAATCCAAGACCAACCCTACCATTTTCCCCAAAAAACTTTTGCACATGACAACCAAAGAAAGGGCATACACTAGGGAAAATCCAAAGAAGTCTCACAAATACCAGATAGGCTAAGGCTATATTGAATTAAGATTAAAAAAGCAAATAGCCTAGAATTATAACATTCCCACAAAGTCCAACTCACCCTAGCAACCCACAATATTAGGATGCCATGAGAAATATCAAGAAGAGAAATATAATACACACTTTCAATTCCAATAAGAAAGCCAAATTGGCATAAGAATTCAATGTTGACCCATCCAACTACCTATGATCCATGGTGTTGTTAGCTATGAATTAAGGGCCTGTACTCAGGAAAAAATGTTCAAAATATAAACCTAAAGTTTAGTGCAATCTCCATAAAATTGAAACTGGCCATTATAGAGCCTTGATACCTAGATCTAGACTCATTTATGATGATTTTAATGAATCATAAAAATTACTTTTTGCACACTCTCCAAGTGTCCTAGAAATTATTTAGAACTTCTTGCATGTCAAATGGACACCTCAAACCATGCACAACCATTATCAAGGGAAACCCAATAACATGACTAATCGTAGTAGTCCATGAATTACTATTAACCATCACTTTTCTAAACTAATATTGCTACCTTTGAAGGCTCATACCATGAGTTAGTTCTGATCGTAACACATAATTTTGTTCCACATCCCTTAGCCAATCAAAGTGATTATGGATGACTTGATGTGTGTCTCCTATAAAATTACATTGGATATGGCCACCTTGGTTCACAAACTTAATCCATCACATGTCATAATGACTCATTAACCCCCTTCACATTTCCCACATAATTTGCTTAAAATTTTTGAGTATTAATTTATCCATATATAGGAAAAAAATAAACTTCATCAACATGGATCAGCCACTTAGGTAACACCATAAGAGATATCATAGACTAGGTTGAGTCACATGAGAGGATTTAATATTCAAATATGAAATTTTAAGATGACCCTTCTATAAGGTGCAAAAGGACCTAAGTTCCAAATAAGAAGATTCAAAATTTTTATAAACTCTATTCCAACAAAGATATTTAGAGTTAAACTTCACATCAGTGTCACTTCCCATCCTAATATTTGAGTAAACTATGATCCATTTCCTATCCCTCATTGTGATTAAAGTGAAAGATATAGGATTCTCCAAAAATATTGTCAAAATGGTTGAAACCCTCGAGGAAGGCTTCCTACCATATGGTGATTTCTTCTTGACATAGGCCTAAGTCAATAGGTTATTTTTTCATCATTAATATAAGGGAAGGATTTAGTTTTTATTTTTTATTACTACAAGTACAATAATCATTTCATAAATCTTACATTCATCCTACAATCATTCTCTTAAATTTGTTATTTTTTTATATCAAATTTACTCTTGCACTTGTTTTGCGTCACTCTACATTTTTGAAGTACTCTCTCACACTTTTTTGTAATGAACATGATTTTATCTCCATTTGTAGATGGTATACTTATACCAACTATGCTTATGCTATCCATTAGAGGAGGTCATTATGCTCTACCAAATTCACAAGGATATGCCTATTACGATCACCATGAATACCTTAAATATACCAACTATTTTCAAGTATTGGCATGCCTGAGTAGTGCAAGTAGGTGAGCTCAAGGTTATTTCCTATATGATATATTTATAAGCTTGATTGATCTCCTTTGGAATTGATTATTCCTCTAATAAAGTTCCTAGAAATCCCTTGCTTGTAATAGTTGATAGCAAAGCTTAGCTATTGATCACTAGCTCAAAATAGAGACCAATGAGGGTAGGTCTTATCCTCTTGATTTGAATGACTAATGGAATTATTTTTAGTTTCCTTTAAGTTTATGGACTTCTTTTAGGCCATGAATTTCAAGCCATCAAATTTTTAATCAAATGGTCTAGATATATCACAAAAATTCCTTGGCCTTAGCACATCAATCCTTTCTCTTAAGATTTGCAAGTCATTGGATCCACTTCATACCTAGGATTTGAGGTTGATTTCTCCTATCGATGGCCAATGTTTTTGCCACATGTCAACTTTTTGGTTGATGGTAGAGTTTCACTTTTATAATTTAATTAATATTTTGACAGTATTGTGGGTCATTTATCTTTCAATTGGATGGTCCATAAATTTTTTTCTCTTCATCCTTCATTAGCATTAATTTAAAATAGCATGGATTGTTCATCTTCCATTAGATGGTCTACAAAAATTTTGATTTGCATTTTTTGTTAGACTTCTCTTGAAATTGCATGGGTTTTCAACCCTTGATCAAACACTTCATCAAAATTTTCTACTTTGTTCTCCATTGGAGATCGCTTGAAATCAAGAACATTGTTGATATTCAATTGGATGCGCCACACAAAATTCTTCCTCATCCTCTATTAAAGTTCTTCTAAAGTAATGTGGATAATTGATATTTCATTGGACGATTCATGAAACTTTCTTCTTTATTCTCCCATCAAGGTTCCTAGAAATAACATGGGTCATCAATATGTGATCGTACAATCTATAAAAATTTGCATGACCTGTCTTCATTTAAGATTTATTGAAATAGTGAAAACCATTAATCACTATGATCTATCACTATGCATAATTTAAGAGCATATGCTAGCTTCCTAATTTTTTGAAGCAACACCCACCATAGATTAATAAGACTAGATGGTCTAGAAAGATTTATGACTTGAAGTTCTCCAGTATTACTCTTGTTTATTTATGAACCTTTTAGTATTTGAACCAATATATAACCATTGATATTCTCTTGATGGAAATATTGCATACATCATGTGGGTTAGCAAACTTGGATAGATGAAGAGATGCTTAACTTATTGTGCCTTTGACCAAATTTTGAAGAGGTATTACAAGTGATGGTGGAACAAGTTATCAAATACCATGATCAATCAATCTAGAGATATTATTGTTAGAAAATGGGCATAAATATATCACAAGTATCTATGTCCAAGACCATAAAATCACTTGAAAATAATCTCATACAATCAATGCACCAATATTGAACAATTTTTTCTTTATTAATAATCAGAATCTATGAATACAAAATTATTCTCATTTGTTTTCATAGCATGGACATTTATTTCCACTATATAACCTTACAAAAGACTCTTCAATACTCTTGACTTTTGGTCTCCATAAATCTATGGGAGATACAAACTTTCATATGGATTTCTTATATTATGACAAATTTTCTCATTATTACATAACTTCCTACTTCTAATTTTGATACATGTCATATGACTTTTCACTTGCACTTGTTTTGCATCACTCTACATTTTTGAAGTACTCTCTCTCACACTTTTTGTGATGAAGGGACAATATTTGATGTCCATATGTTGATGGTATACTTATACCAACTATGCTTATGCTATGCATTAGAGGAGGTCAATATGCTCTACCAAATCCATAAGGATCTCCCTATTGCAATCACCATATATTTGCCTTAAATATGCCAATTATTTTCATGGATTGGCATGCTTGAGTGGTGCAAGTAGGTAAACTCAAGTATTCTTTCTATCTACTATATTTATGAGCTTTATTGATATCCTTTGGAATCGATGATTCCTCTAATGAAGTTCCTAATGGCCCCTTGCTTGTAATAGTTGATATAAAAGCTTAGCTATTGATCACTAGCTCAAAATAGATACCAATGAGGGTAGGCCTTATCCTCTTGATTTGGATGGCTGATGGAATTCTTTTAAGTTACCTTTGTTTTTATGGAATTATTTTAGTCCATGGATTGCAAGCCATAGAATATTAATCAAATGGTCTAGATAGATCACAAAACTTCCTTGGTCTTAGCACCTCAATCCTTTCTCTTAATATTTGCAAGTCATTGGATCTACTTCATGCTTAGGATTGATGGTTTATTTCTCCCATTGATGGCCAATGCATTTACCACATGTCAACTTTTTTGTTGATGGTAGAGTTTCCCTTTTATAATTTAATTAATGTTTCTACAACAATGTGGGTGATTGATATTTCAATTGTATGGTCAATGATTTTTTCCTCTTCATCATTTATTGGCCTTCATTTAAAATAGCATGGGTTTTTCATCTTCCATAAAATGGCCTGCAAAACTTTTGATTTGCGTTTTTTGTTAGAGTTCTCTTGAAACTGCATGGGTTGTTAATCCTTGATCAAGCACTTCATCAAAATTTTCTACTTTGTTCTTCATTAGAGCTTAGTTGAAATCAAGCACATCAATGGTCCACACAATATTCTTCCTCACACTCTATTAGAGTTCTTCTAAAACAATGTAGGTCATTGATATTTCATTGGATGATTCATGAAAATTTCTTCTTTAATCTCCCATCAATGTTCCTATAAATAGCATGGATCATCAATCTGTGATCGTACAATCTATATAACTTTGCATGATCTATATTCGCTAAAAAAAAAATTAAATAATGCAAACTATTAATCACTATGATCTAACAATCTACATAATTTAAGAGCATCTTCCAACATCCTGATTTTTTGAAACAACACCCACCATAGATTAATAAGACTGGATGGTCTAGAAATATTTATGACTTGAAGTTCTCTAGTATTACTCTTGTTTATCTATGAATATTTTATTATTTGGACCAATATATAACTATTGATCTTATCTTTATGGAAATATTTCACACATCATGTGGGTTAGTAGTCGTGGATAGATGCAAAGATGCTTAACCTATTATGTCTTTGACCAAATGTTGAAGAGGTATTACAAGTGGTGGTGGAAAAAGTTATCAAATGCCATGATAAATATATCTAGAGTGATTATTATTAGAAAATGAGCACAAATATATCACAAGTTTCTATTTCCAAGACCATAAAATCACTTGCAAATAATCTCATACAATCACAACACCAATATTGAACAATTTATTTATTATTAATAATCAAGATCTATGCATATAAACTTACTCTCATTTGTTTTCATAGAATGGTGATTTATCTCTAATATATAACCTTACAAAAGACTCTTCAATACTCTTGACTTTTTCTCTCCATAAAGCTATGGGAGATACAACTTTTCATATGGATTTCTTACATTATGACAAAGTTTCTCATGATTACATAACTTCCTACTTCTAATTTTGATACATGTCACATGACTCTTAACTTTCACTTGTTTTGCATCACTCTACATTTTTGAAGTACTCTCTCTCACAATTTTTTGTGATGAAGGGAAAATATTTGATGTTCATCTATAAATGGTATACTTATACCAACTATGCTTATGCTATCCATTAGAGGAGGTCAAGATGATCTACAAAATTCACAAGGATATCCCTATTGTGATCACCATGTCACTACCTTAAATATGCCAACTATTTTCATGGATTGGCATGCTTGATTTGTGCAAGTAGATGAACTCAAGGATACTATCTATCTACTATATTTATGAGCTTGATTGATCTCCTTTAGAATTTATGATTCCTCTAATAAATTTCCTAGTGGCCCCTTGCTTGTAATAGTTGATAGTAAAGATTAGATATTGATCACTAGCTCAAAATAGATACCAATGAGGGTAGGCCTTATCCTCTTGATTTGGACAATTGATGGAATTATTTTAAGTCACATTTGAGTTCATGGAATTCTTTTAGGCCATGGATTTCAAGCCATCGAATGTTAATCAAATGGTCTAGATAGATCATAAAAATTCCTTGGCCTTAGAACCTCAATCCTTTCTCTTAATATTTGCAAGTCATTGGATCTACTTCATGCCTAGGATTGATGGTTGATTTATCCTATTGATGGCCAATACATTTACTGCATGTCAACATTTTGGTTGATGGTAGAGTTTCACTTTTATAATTTAATTAATTTTTCTACAACAATGTGGATCATTGATATTTCAGTTGGATGGTAAATAAAATTTTTTCTCTTCATCCTTCATTGGAATTCATTTAAAATAGCATGGGTTTTTCATCTTCCATCAAATGGTCTACAAAACTTTTGATTTGCATTTTTAGAGTTCTCTTGAAACTGCATGGGTCAATCCTTGATCAAGCACTTTATCAAAATTTTCTACTTTGTTTTCCTTTGAAGATCACTTGTAATCAAGCATATCATTGAAATTCAATTGAATGGTCCATAAAAAATTCTTTCTCATCCTCTATTAGAGTTCTTCTAAAACAATGTGGTTCATTGATATTTCATTGTATGATTCGTGGAATTTTCTTCTTTATTATCCCATCAAGGTTCCTAAAAAAACAAGGGTCATAAATATGTGATTGTACAATCTATAGAACTTTGCATGACCTATCTTCATTGAAGCTTTCTTGAAATAGTCCAAACCATTTGTTGGCAGTTTTGCCACACTGAATTTCATTGTAAAAAATTCTAAGTTTAAAATATGAATGATGTGTTTTTACTGGGGTTGCTTAATCCTTGTTGATTTTGCTTAAACATTTTCATTCCCTTCCTTTCAATAAATTCACCAGTGAAAATAAAGGTGAATGTTTTCACCGCAAAAAGTAAGAGGTAAAAACAAAGCAAACAATTTTGTTGCAAGTAGTTTCGTAAGTGAAAGACCATTGTATTGATTTCACTAGCGAAAGTAAGCGAAAGAGCATTGTATTGATTTTATTGGTGAAAGTAAGTGAAAGGGCATTAAGATGATTTTGCAATGAAAAATAAAAAGGGAAAAGGAATATGATTTCATCCAATCAAAGTCAAATTCACCCTTCTTTTGGGCAACTTGCCAACTTTGATTGATTGCAGAGCAAAAATAGTTGGCAGGCATCATTTAAACAAAAACATGTGCAATTCAAAGTCAATTTTACCCTCCTTTGGCAATGAAATTAAGTATTTTTGCCCCAGTTCCTAGCAAAAGTTGTTTTCACCCCACTTTCTAGCAAAATACCCTCAGATGGAAAAGTACAAGCACACAAGGTCTCCTTTTGGGTGAAATTAATCAAATTAATGGTGAAAGTACATGCTTGGGTGAAATTGATAGTGGAACTCCATTTTTGCCCCACTTTAATAATGAACTTCATATGTGCCTAACATCTCAGCGAAAGCAATGTTCGATCAAATTTTTGGGTGAAATTATATTCTCAACAAAATTCCTTGGTGAAATTCATCCTTGCCTTTTTCTCTTGCTGAATTCTTTTCCAAGAACACTTTTAGTGCAGATAATTTTTGGGAAAGACCAAAATCTAAAGAATTTAATTCTTGTGGTGAAGAAATTAATATTTCCAAAATTATTTTTAGAGGGTTGCTAAGTTTTGTGCAATCTTGTTCATTCTCGAGGTATCATCCACTGATTTCACCCCTTTTCCAAATGAAGTTGATTTTCGTCAATTATTCCTGGTGAAAATAAAATTTTGAGGCACAAGAGGATGAAGTAGAAACCAAAATTTATTGTTTGATCTCTCAATTCTCGTGCGATGTTGCTATGTTTTGATGCACCGAAGTTTGAGATGATTTTTCATCATTTATTCTTGTTAATTTCCTAGGCATTTTCTACCAAAACGGGATCACTACTTCCAAAAAAATATGTTGATTTGTGTGTTGTTATTATAAAGGAGAAAATTACTATTTTTTTATCTTTGACTAACCAACATTTTATTTTAATATGCATTTAATTATAGAGGCACAACTCTCTATAAATACTAAGCATTTTTATGTAAAAGAGGAGGATATACATTCTACCAAAAAAATCTTTGAGTTTCATTTTTTGCATCAATTGAAATATTGTTGGCTTCTGGTTCCTCGATCAGTTTTGTATGCAATTACTTTCTGCCTATCATTTTTGATATGTTCATTTTTGTTATTTGATAAGTTTAAATTCTACATCTAAATTTAATTCTTGATAAATAAGTGAATACCAAAATATTTATCATATGTTATCCTTGCAAAATTGTGAATGGTTCCTATGTTTTTCTTTTAGTTACATGCTAGTTAAAAACTTAATTTAATTTTTAGCTGCTAGTTTATCCCATTCTATTTCTCTGGCTCATAGCCATATTTCACATTCCTTTCTATCATTTCACATCTCTTTATGTTACCCTAATATTATACCGATCTTAAATTAGTACGAGAACCAACCCTCTCTATAGATTGGTCCAAAGGACATATCTTTCCTTCAACCTTTCAATATATATCGGGTCTAGGGCACACATATATTTTGTACTTAGGTAGATTTGTGACAAAAAAATTTTGGCACACCCGGTGTAACATTAAAATTTCCACTTTGAGTAGTAATAAGGTTCTAATATTCATATTTACTATCTGATTAGAGCATCTGGCAACTTATTTTTACCTATAAGCCTTCAAACGTGAAGTGAGCGAAAGCTTTGCTTCATGATCACAAGATTGAAGGCCAAAAATTCTAAAAATCTCATTAAGTTCTTTGAGCTTGACATCCAAATTTTAGGAGAACATCCTAGGTTAGTCACTCCAACTATTCCATTAGTCATAATATATTCATAGGTAGTTGGTGTATTTTTTTTTCCTTCAAGTCTCACTAGCACTAATACTAGCATTCCTCCTCAAGCAAACACTCTAGTTCAAATGGCCCAAAATATACCACCACCACCAAGATAGTTCTCATCCTGGAACCACTCCAGAGATTTGAATCTACAAGCTTATAACCTCATCCCACAAGAAGCATTGAAAGCTTTGCCTACTTATGATGGTATGGGAAAAATAGCTTATGAGCATGTCCAAGATGTGGCTTCTTTGGTGACCATTCATAGCATAATGGATGAAGATGTCATGGTAATATTTCTTGTGCTCTCTATCAGAGGAAAGCTACTTTACTGATACCAATATTTACAACTTGTCACTATTACCACGTGGGACCAATTGGCTAAATTATTGATAAAAGGTTTCAATGAACAAGAGGATCATTTTTTTATATTGCATCAATTTACTACCATTTAGAGGTATCCACAAGAGAAAATTATTGAATTAAATGTTAGGTTTTCTTGAAATTGGTAGATAATCATCGATGGTCTTCGACCGACTCTTGAACAAGCTACATTTTATTACCTTTGAGCCTTCAATTCTAACATTAGCATGGCCATCCATCAGTCCAACATTGATACATTCCTAGCCTTGTACTTTGCTGATCTAATTGCTACCAGTAAGCTTCCATTTAAGATGACAATGCTTATATTTCTTGATCTCCCATAGTATTTGTATTCTAATGCATATTCTCAATCCTTGCCAATGTCCCCATGTATCTAGTCCCTTCATGGAATTTGATTTCATCTCAAACCATGATGATAGTTTCTATCCCACAACTTCTTGTTCCATCCATTCCATAGCTACCTGCTTCAATTCCATTCCTAGCACTACCATCTCCACATATACCTCTTCCATTACCATATTCTCCAACACCCATAAATCCTAATCCCCAAGAGAAGTTTTTGAAAGAGATGCAGTCAATGAAATCAGTCATAAGAACGATGAGCAATGAGATCATAGTTATTAAGAAGAAATAAGCCAAGAGATATTTCCAAACTAGGAAATTTAAACCTCTACCAAACATCACAGAGCAAGTAGATTCGACCAACAAGGTGCCTGAGAGGAATCTGATTGTATTAACAAATGAAGAAGCTGGCCCATCAGATAAAGTGTACTAGTGCTCTACCTGCAATGATTTGCATGGTGAAGAAACTTGTATAGTTCACTTGAACTATGTACAAACATTGGCAGAAATCTCTCTTTGTGGTCAGATCAACATGATTACAGAAGTTGATCATAATTTCATGGTACCTTCTGAGAAATAAGTTTTAGTTCTCACAAGATCTAGAAGAAAGCTAGTTATAGTGGATCCAACTAAAATAGATCCATTGAAGGTACCCACTTACCCAAAAGTGTAGAATGAGAAAAATAAGCACAATTGAAAGCACATGTTCCAGTGCCCAAGCTAGATGCACCTATCCTATTAAAATATATCTTACCTCTGTGAGAAAAATAAGGATTACAAGAAAATGCTTCAACTTCACAAATGCAATCTGAGATAAAGGAATAGGTAAAATAAAGGCTCAAATATCATTCGTTGACCAAGCATCAAAGGGTGGAATCTACAGAGCAGTATCAAAGCAAGTATGAGGCTTTCAATAAAGGAAGATATTCTAGCGCATCTATGTACAACATTGTTGAAAAACTAAAGAATATTTCTACCAAGGTTAGTCTCTATGATGCATTACAATTTCTTGGACAAGTTGACTTGTTGCACGAATCACTGAATTTTGTTAAATATAAGGGAAAGAATCCTACTCTAACTATTTTTTCTCAAACACTAACAAATTCTACTATTGTAAAGAATAGAACATACCCATTCTATTTATCTCTCAATATGGAGGTTTGGATTATCCACAACTGTATGATTGACTCCGGTGTTATGAAAACTATCATGCCAAAGGTATTTTTTGATGTTATGGGCATGGAATACACAAGAAGCAACCCTAGCATCTTGTAGTTATATGGAACCCCTATGAGAACAATAGGGGTCATAAAAGATATTCCCATTGTCTTGCATAAAATACCTCATATCACTGTGATCCAAGAAGTGGTTGTGGTTGATCTGGATTCATATTTCAGTATGTGCCTCTCAATAGAGTTCACTACCAAGTTGGATGGCTATCTTTATATAGACTATTTCCATCTGGATATTCCTATCAAAGGGAAAAGAATCCAAATCTATAATGAAAATACTTCTACTTTTCATGTAGAGAAGATTGAGGAAGAAGAAAAGTCCATAAATTATGTCAACATGATGACTGAATAATTAGAAGAATTGGATTTAATGGAAGAATTTCTAGAAAAGCTTTGTACAGAAGATGAGTTTTCAATGCTTGATTTTAATGCCATGATGGAGACTAAAATTGAATTTTATGCCATTACCAAGCATGAAAAAGCTGAAGTGAGGGTTTTTGATGATCAAGACCCTATTCCAGATCAATTTTGGAAGCTCTACTTCAATGGTGCAAGATGCAAGAACGACGTAGGAGCTGGAATTGTTCTCATTTCTTCTACTAGTGTACAGAAGACTTATTCATATAGATTAACCTAGAGTTGTACCAAAAATGCTACTGAGTATGAAGTATTGTGCCTAGGTTTGAGAAAAGTAGATAAGCTTAGGATCAAACAACTACATATTATCAAATATTATGAACTAATTGTGAATCAAGTAATGAACAAGTGTGTCTCCAAGCAAAACTATTTGAAGGTGTACCACAACAAAGTGTGGGATTTATTTGAAGCTTACATATAATTGAACATCCAAGTGATCTCATGGGAACAAAATAAACACATAAATATTTTGGCATCCCTTGGCGCTAAGGTTTTTCTAGTTAAGCACATGGTGAAGAAAAAATAGACCATAAGGTTGGTTTACAGGCCTTTAGTTCTCAATAATAATATCTACTGGCAAGTGTTCGAAAGTAATGATCAGATCATGAACTTCCTAATAAGAGAGGCTAGTAAAGTGGAAGAAAGAACACTTTATGAAGAAGAAGTTGAGGGATTGATTCAACTAAGAAATAATCATATCCTAAAAGGATTTATTACGCTTAAGAGTCTCTTTGATCAAAATGATAGAGCTAAAAAATATAAGATCAAAGTGGATGAGAAAGAGTACATTGAACTACAATTGAGGCCTGAGAAGTTAATAAAATTTGGAATCAATTGCACTCTAGAAGAGTTAGAGAATATCAAGGAGCTATACCATGAATTTCTAGACATTGTTGCCTAGAGCTACCAAGATTTAAAAGGTTACAACAAGGATGTGATCCAAAATACCATTGAACTGAAGGAAGGAGTGAAACTATTTAGGTAGAAATAGATGTCTATCAATCCCAAAATTGAGGTCTTGATAAAAGCTAAAAAATTGAAGATGTTGGAAGTTAAAATCATCTACCCAATCAAGCATTCTACCTGGGTAGCAAATCTAGTCCTTGTGAGAAAAAACGGAGATATTTTTTTGTGTTTTGATTTCTAGAATTTGAATCAAGAATATCTGAAGGATTATTATCCTTTGCCGCAAATTGATCAGATTCTTCACATAGTTACAGGAGCTCAAATATTTTCTTTGTTAGATGGATTTTTCAGCTACAATTATATATGGTTCAAGGATGAAGATCAATATCAAATGAAATTCATCACAAAGTGGGGTATGTTTTCTTATAAAAAAAATTGTTTGGTCTCTCGAACGTTGGAGCAACCTTTCAAAGAGCAATGGACATGGATTTCGATGAGTTGATAAACCGGTTCATTGTAATTTATTTAGATGACATGACTATTTTCTCTTATAACAAGGAGGAGCATAGCTCTTATTTGAGATAAGTATTAGAAAAATGTTAGGAGTTCAGAATATCCATTAACTCGAAGAATTCTATCTTCATGGTGAAGGAGGGAAAGCTCCTGGGCCACATCATTTTAGAAAAGGGTTTAGCTATTGATCCAACTAGAGCTGAGGCTCTCTTTAAGATTCCATTGCCAACCAACAAAAAAGGGTTGTAATCATTTTTTGGGAAGATTAATTTTGTTTGAAAGTTTATTTTATATTTCATCCATGTTGTGAAACCAATGATTGAAATTTTAAAGAAAAATGTTGAGTTCAAATAGACTGAGCAAAGGAAGTAAGCATTTAGATAAATCAAGGAAATAATTGCTCAAGCCCTTGTTCTAGTAAACCCTAATTATTCAAAGGATTTTATCCTATATGTCATTGAAAAATAAGAGAGTTACGTAGCGATGCTCACACAGAAGGGAGACGATGGAGATGAGCGACCAATCACTTTCTTAAGCCAAGTCATTCAACCGCATGAGGAAAAATACAATTTCATAGAGAAGCAAGTGTATGTGGTAATGAAGTCCCTAAAGAAGTTTCGACATTTTATTTCCCAGAGCAAAATAATAGTGTATGTTGTTCATCCGGATGTCCAAAGTTTCATCATCTAGGATGATCTTGGGGATAAGAGAGTTGGTTGGGTTTCCAAAATTTAGGAGTATGATGTTGAAATTCAGTCAACAAAGTTGGTCCATGTCTGAGCACTATGTTAGGAGCTTGCAAGAAGTGTTTCTTTTGAATCCATTTTTTACCATCTTGAAGAGCCAGTAAGCGAGTATAATCTTGTTTCTCATTCCCTAAGTTACCGTGATTGGATAGAGGACCTTGTCGAATATTTCAATTCAAGAAGGTGTCCTTCACATCTTAATACTTCACAGAGAAGGATATTTAGACTACAGGCCCTTAGGTATGTGATGTTACCAAGTGAATTGTTTCATAAGAATGTTTATGGAGTTCTTCTCAAGTGTGTTAGAGAATTGAAGAAGCAAAAAATATTGGAAGAATTCCATTCTAGATTGTCAAGAGGCCACTATGCAAGGAGACCCATGGTGTTTAATATCATCAAAGCAGGTTATTTCTAGCCCACTTTCTTTGTAGATGCGTTTAAATTTTGTCAAATTTGTGATAAATACTAGGGGTATGTTGGTAGAAGCAGAAATGCATATTTACCCCTTAATCCAGTTCAACTAGAAGCACAATTTCAATAATGGGTCTTAGACTTTATTTGAGTAATTGATCCTAATTCATCTGCCAGGCATAAATACATTATGATTACAACTAACTATTTCACCCGATGGGCTGAAGTGATTCCAACCAAGAAGGCAAAATAGGAGGTATTCATCACATTCCTTGAAGGATTGATCACTCATTTCGATGCCCTAGATGTAATTATAATAGACAATGGAACTACATTCATTTATTCCACAATTAGTGAGTTTTTGGGAAAGTATGGTATTTATTTAAAAACCTCATCAAATTATTATCCACAGGGAAATGGTCTGGCCGAATCCACGAACAAGAATCTACTTAGGATTTTGAAGAGGACTCTTGGTGATAACAAGCAAAGTTGGCACTTGCTCTTGAACCAAGCCTTATGGGCTGATCGATGTTGGAAAATAATGTTGACATTTGTGCATGTTTGGATTAGAAGGCACAAGAGAATATGTAACCACTTTTTAACAATTTTGTACAAGTATAGGTGTAGGAATATTGCAATTGTAAGTCTTAAATTGTTACCTTGTTTGTAACTACCATAGATTATTTAGGTTTGAGTTACAAAATAGATTAAGAGGATTACTATTGCATTGTATAAGTTTGGTGTGTGAGAAAATATTAAAAAAAAGTGTGTAAAATTTGTTTTTTAGCCTACTGTATTTTCTTGTATGTTGCAATCCAGATTTTATAGAAAAGCCTTAATTGCCTAATTTGGAGGTGTATAACTTCTGCTGAATTTATCCATTTGCTGCAAGTAATACACCATTGGAAATCCCTTTCCAAGATATTTCCAACTATATATCACACTCCATATTTCATTCAATATTTATTTTACTTTCACCTTTGAAAATCATGTTTTGTCCACTTTTTCTAGGCCCTGGACAAACCCTGTATAGCTACCTTGCAAAGCTCATAAATTTTAATTCAAAATTCTATTTTTAATGTTCTTTACACCGTTGGAAATATATCAAAATAATATTTCTATAAATATATTATTTGTCTCATTTTTCTCTCATTTGGACCTTCATATTATGACTGCAGTGTTCTATTGTTGAAATTTGGTGCTATGTTTCAGCCTTCAAATATTCATTTGGAGCCTTCAAAACTTCAATCGCATATTAGTGAAAAATTCTATCAAAACTTCCCCCTATTCCTTGGTGTATGGCAAAGAAGCAGTCTTGCCCATTCACATTGAATTTTTGGATCTTCAATCCTTGCACTTACTTTATGGTGAAGATGATGAATTCGATCCCATGAGCGCAAGGTTGGCTTCATTTTTATAGTTGGAGGAAGAGAGGAAGAAATCATACAATTCCTTCATGGAACATGCCCAGATGACAAAGAAGTGGTTAAGAAAAAAATCTTCTAAGAAGACGTTCAAGGTGGGCAATCTGGTGTTAAAGTGAAATGAGAACAAGGCAAATATGAGCAAGCATCACAAGTTCAAGGTAATTTGGGAAGGCCCATTTCAAATTTCTGATGTTAATAAAGTTAACTCATTTTATTTGCAGGATATGGATGAGCATGTATTGCCAATTCCAGTCAATGGTCTTCATTTGAAGGCCTATTACCAGTGAAAAACATCGAGATCAAGAATGTAAATATGTATATAATTTATGTTTAATGTTGCTTTTGTTCAAAAAAATGGCCAAGGAAGGGAGTGAAATTCCTTTTCATTGAGCATAAGTGTTTTCACTAGAGAAAATCATTTTTGCCAGTGAAAAGCCTTCTTCACCTCTTCTAGTTCCAAAACAAATGGTAGTTTTGCTAGGAGGATTAATTTCACCCCAAAGTAGGTGTTTTCATCTCAAAAATACATCTCTACTAGCAAAAACAAATTCAAAGATTTTGGGTCATATTTCAAGGGTAAAAAAATTAAAAGAAAGCAAAGCATAAGATTGAAACGCGCCCCTATTATTAATTTTTACAAAGAAAAGACAAAAGTAAATAGAAAAAAATAAATAAAAAAGGATTTTTTTCACCTAAAAAAGGCATTTTGCCCTGCATATCTTACATTTGGAGTGAAAGTCCTTTTCACTCCACAAGCAATTTTGGGGTGAAAATTCAATATGAGAAAGAAAATTTCACATGCTTTTTTGAGTAATCCAATTGGCAAAGTTATTTTCAGCACAGAAGGGGGTGAAATTATTTTTTGGGGTATGATAAATTGATTTAAAAATGCTAAACAAGTAATTTTGATAGTTAAAGCATGGGAAGGTATTTTTGGAGCTTCATTTGAACAAAACTATAAATTGCAAAGGGTTACTCTCACCCCATTTAATGGATCTAGAGAAGCAAGTCATCCAAAATAGTGTTTTTAGCTAGCATGAGCTATTTCAAAGTGAACTTCAGTTAAGTGCATGAGATCAGGTTAATTTCTATGGTGAAATTCTCTATAGATATTTTTGGTGTTTAAATTCAACGAATTTACTAATTTCATCTTAAAAAGCACTTCCATAATGCATATGTGGCATTTATCATTCCTGGGGTTTGTCATTAAATAACTATATTATGCCCTTCAAAGTAAAAAAGTGGTTGGGCATGATATTCAAAGAGGATTTACAATGCAAGGGAGTTATTGGTAGTTAAAAATCATAAGAAAGCATGTTAGGCGAGAGAACCAAGGAGCACGTTCACCCAGATTTCTTAGGTGTACCACATGCATTAAATTGGGTAGTTGGAAGTGAAAATTATAAATATGGTGAACTGAAAGCTTGCAAAAAAAGAAAGATCAAGAGTATTTTCTCTAGAGCATTGCAGGATTGTCACTCAACTTGGTTGAATTGTTGTCATTGCAAAAAATGTTAGAGTATGAAGTAAAATTACTGAAGGAAAAATATGGGGAAGAAATTTGTTGATGCAAATAAAACACACAAAAAAAGTAGGAGGTAAGAAAGCTAAAAAAACTAGGAAAAATGAAGATGAAGAGCTTGATCCGTATTATGAAGCACTAGCTCAGATTTGTGACTGCATCATTTTGAACAAGGATGTGGAAATATTGCGACAAGATTTAGAAGTTATTATCAGACAGGGCTTGATGCTAGAAATCCCATTAACTATTGTGTATCATGCACAAATTGTTTTGTACCTGTGTACACATGTTCACGCTTGCCCAAAACTGGTGCTGGCTATTTTAAAATTTTAAAACCCTACCACAAGAGTTGTTCAAAATGCAAATGGAGATAGATTATTTAGCATTTCATGTAACAAATTTAGATAAGCATTTGCTTATGGGTTTAGGTCTCCTCTAGATGTTATGTTCAAAAAGTTAAATCTCGAGGATCAAGATGAGAGGTACTAGTTGGTTGTGGCATTGCACCAGTTCATGGAGAATCAACTAATAAAAAAGCCATAGTTTAGAGAGTTTCTAGCTTTGCCAAATCCTCTAACAAATTTTAAAAGTCTAGACATGTTTTCCATGTTGGCCTAGGTGATTGGTCTTCCTACTGATTCTATGGTGCATAAATGGCAAGCAATACTTGTACAATATATTTTGTAGGTAGAATTCTATGCTCCAATAGCAATGACAATGAGCATGAATCCAATATTGTTATATTGGGTGGATTACATGGCTCAAAGAATGCACACCCAGTTAGAGAGAGTGTAGAGTGGAGAAGAGGTAGTGTTCAGACATTCTTAATTTTTAGCATGGTATTTATTTTTCCACATGCACCAACATTTTTCATTTATAACTTTCAAGCAGACTGATGAGGCAGATAAGAAGTTACTAGTTTTTTTATGGATTCTGAGTTTGTCTAGAAAGGAGTAATATTATAATTTCAATTGAATTTTCTTGTGTATCACCCTTGAGCTTATTTTTAGCACATGTGCGAGAGTGCCAAGTGCGATGAGAGAGGATATCATCACAAAGGAGAAAGGTGATATTTTCTTGTTGACGTAAGGCATCATTGTACAAATTTTTGAATTTACTAGAAAGTCATTTCTCTTTCCATATTTTGCTATAGAGCACCTTTTCACATTGGAGGTTACCCGCTAGAATGATTTCATTAATGACGTCTATGGGATGAATCAAGGGAAATGAACCACATGTACCATACCCTTTTGCTTTGGTGACATTGAAGTAAACCATGTTGGATAAAATTAGTTGATTACTAAAACCCTCTATGACCTTAGCTTGGTTGAGTTGCCCCAATAGTGGAAATATTACCCTATGGGTCATTTCACAGTATTGATCAAAGAAAAAAAATCCATTGTTGTCCTAGGGTAGATATTGATAGGCATAGAAACAATCCAGAGGGGCATGATCTCGAGTGGCACGTTGAGAAGATGATGACACTCTCACCATGGCACAAATTCTATGAGATGGAGGCCAAATATAATCTTGAAGTCCACAAGCACCAGATTCCTCCTCTAGGTTTATTTAGCAAAATGAAGGTTCAGTTACCCACTTGGTTTGAGGAGAAAATCACCAATTGGTAGATTATGAGGGCCCACCGAGGGAAGACCAAGTCACCCTAAAACCTAGTGATGGATGAGATGTTTTCAAGCATCTATGATGATTATTGTCAAAATTACCATCTTTTTTCGTTGAAATTATATGTCAAATATTTCAAGGATTTGATAGTGAAGAGATCATAGCTGGAAGAAAGTAACATGTGGCTGAGGAAGCACCACTTGTGGAGGGAAAAAAAATTTCTCCCAAAAAGCAGCATCGGTGTAAGAGAAGAAATGTAGGTGAGGTGCTTTCTTTTCCAAGCATGACTAAGAAGTTGAGAATTGGTGTAGTTTATTCTTATGGAACAAACATTCCTCCTGTGGTTCTAGCTACACCAATTATCATTTTAAAGAATCCTCCTTTGGTTAAGAGGACCAGCTTGGCCAACATATGGATATCGTAAATCTTGAGAAGGCAATGGAGGAAGAACATGCCAAGGAACAACCATCATTACAACCACCCTCATTATTGACTCAAATGGTTTCAGAGCCCAAAGGTACATTTTCCCTATCTTCTTCCCTTACTCATAAGCATTTTGTGACTGTCACATCCCATTTTGTTGTTGTCACTTCCATTTCACCCCCATTTGGTATACCTTCTACTTCTATTTAATTTCTCATTTTAGAGTTATCGGTTACCAATGCTCCCTCTTCTTCTATTCCCTTTTCTTCTATTTCTCTTTATTTCAGTTCTTTTGCATCCACACCCAATCCATTTTCACTCCCTTCATCCTCCATTATGGTAATTTCTACTATGGCTATAAGTACACAAGCTCCTCCTTGAGTAAGTATAACTGTAGCCGAACCCCTCGCTTCCATTCCCTTAATCATCTTCATTCCATAAACTATTTCCATTTCTACTTCCCTTCTTGAGCCAAACCCTCAGTAGGCTCGTTTTCATTTTTTTTTCATTTCTATATTTGCAAATGCTACCAGAATTAGAGATAAAAGTTATTCTAGAACATATTATTATAGAAACAATAAGTCGAGGCTACTAGAGTTCATCATAGTGGTTGAAAATCCGTAAGCGAAAAGAGGCTCAAGCTCCAGCAAATATGTTGAATAAGGTCTCCTTTGACCCCGAAGCTATGGAGTCCCACACTATAAAGATGATCCCCTAGGTCTAGAAGCCCCAAGGAGAGATGGCTCCAAGAGATTATGCTTATGAATTCATTACAAAGGATCTGATGTAGATTGATACTACAAATAATATGGAGAATATTTAGGTGGATATGAGCTTGCATTACTTACACAGTAATAATTACAAGAAGAATTTTTTGAGGCTGAGGTGAAGATCATTGAGTTAGAAGAAGCTTTGGATAAAAATAGGGCATAGCTAGAGATAACAAAATCAGAGGTAGAGCATTGGTAGCAGAAAGCAAAATACTTGGAGAAATTATCCAAGGAGCATCAGAAAGTATGGGAAGAATTCGAATAGAAGGTGCAAACATTAACCACCCAACTAAAATATTTACAGAATCAGTTGGTTGAAAAAGCCACACAATTAGTGGGGTTCTCCAAGGAGAAGATTAAGGAAGCTCATCATCATTTGAATTGAGGCTATGCAAAATGGGTAGAAAAAGCACTCTTGGTTCTAGTATTTATTCAAGAGGCCTGAAAAGTAATTATATTTGGTGAGGAATCACTAATATATGTTGAGGAGCAATTAGAACCAAAATTGGAGATGCAACTAAAAATTTAGTCATTAGCTCAAGCTGACCTCCGATGTAAACCAATGAGTGGGATGGACCAGGATTGGTCTAACACCAGGATAATGTTGTGTAGTTATTTTTCTAAGTTGGATCTAGATAGATAAGGTCGTAAGCTACTTTATATGTATGAGAAGGAGCAATCTATTTCACTCATTTTCTTCGAGGCTTAGCTAATACTAGCTTCTCGAGATTCATTGATGATCAAGGGAAGATCTTGTTGAAGAAATAGTTGGAGGTAGCATGGAAAGTGTTCATGGAGGGTACCTCTAATATCGATAGTTGGACAAAGCCAATTACAGAGGAGAAGGTATTGCTATTTATGAAAAGGCTCACTCGTATCGAGTCACCCTTGTATGAACTACACTAGAGAGCCAATCACATAAGCTTAGACTAGATCTAGACATTGTGCTTCATTATTAATTTATTCTAGTATCCTTTGATGATCAATGAATATTCTTGGGTCGAGGCAGTTGTAGTGTATGAGACTACCAATGCGAGTCTCATGGAGTAAGAAGAATAGGAAAGGACAAAAAGAGAGTAGAAGGAGGCTTCTAAATCAAATGTACTATCTGATGCAACCAATAGAGGTGAGAGTTAATCCCAATGGATGAAGTCCTATGATAGATTGCATCTAGATGAATTGAATACCTTGAGAGCCATCAAAAGTGTTGGTAGTTTTGCCACACATAATTTCATTGCAAAAATTCTAAGTAGAAAATATGAATGATGTGTTTTTACTGGGGTTGTTTAATCATGTTGATTTCGATTGAACATTTTCATTTAAAAATTTTTGTTCCCTTCCTTTTAATAAATTCTCTAGTAAAAATAAAGGTGAATGTTTTCACCAGCAAAAAATAAGAGGTAAACACAAAGAAAAAAAATTCGTTGCAAGTAGTTTTGTAAGTGAAATAACATTGTATTGATTTCATTGGCGAAAGCAAGCAAAAGAGCATTGTATTGATTTCACTAGTGAAAGCAAGTGAAAGGGCATTAATATGATTTTGTAGTGAAAAAATATAAATGGGAAAGGAATATGATTTCACCCAGTCAAAGTCAAATTCTCCCTTCTTTTGGGCAACTTGCCAACTTCGATTGATTGCAAAGCAAAAATAGTTGGCAGGCATCATTTAAATGAAAACATGCACAAGTAAAAGTCAATGACACCCCTAGAAATTCATTTTTGCCCTCCTTTGGCAGTGAAATTAAGCATTTTTTCCCTAGTTACTAGCAAAAGTTGTTTTCGCCCCACTTTCTAGCGAAATCCCCTTGGATGGAAAAGCACAAGCAAGCAAGGTCTCCTTTTGGGTGAAATTAATCAAATTAATGGCGAAAGTACATGCTTGGGCAAAATTGCTAGTGGAACTCCATTTTTTCCCCACTTTAATAATGAGCTTCATATGCGCTTAACATCTTAATGAAAGCAATGTTTGGCCAAATTTCTGGATAAAATTATATTCTTAGCAAAATTCCTTGGTGAAATTCGTCCTTGCCTTTTCCTCTTGCTGAATTCTTTTCCAAGAATGCTTTCAGTGCAGATCATTTTTGAGAAATACCAAAGGCTAATGAATTTAATTTTTGTGGTGAAGAAATTAATATTTCCAAAATTATTGTTGAAGGGTTGCTGATTTTTGTGCAATCATGTTCATTCTCGAGGTATCATCCACTGATTTCACCCCTTTTCCAAATGAAGTTGATTCTCGTCAAGTCTTCCTAGAAAAAATAAAGTTTTGAGGTGCAATACTACGAAGTAGCAACAAAAATTTATTTTTCAAGTTTCAAATTCTTGTATGATGCTATTATGTTCTGATGCATCGACATCTGAGATAATTTTTTGTCATCCATTCTTGTTGATTTCCCAGTCACTTTCTACCAAAACGGGATCACTGCTTCCAAAAAACACATTGATTTGTGCATTGCTGTTGTCGAGTAAAAATACTGCTATTTGATCTTTGACTAACCAAAATTTTGTTTTAATGTGCATTTGAACTGATCCAGGAACTAGAAGCCAACAAAAGAGGAAGATAGACATTCTACCAAAAAATCTTTGAGTTTCATTTTCTGCATCAATTGAAATATTGTTGGCTTCTAGTTCCTGGATCAGTGTTGTATGTAGTTACTCTCTGCCTATAATTTTTGATATGTTCATTTCCATTATTAGATAAATTTAAATTTTGCATCTGAATTTAATTCCTGATAAAGAAGTGAATACTGAAATGTTTATTGGAAGTTATCCTTGCAAAGTTGTGAATGGTTCATGTTTTTTTCTTTCTGTTACATGCTAGTTAAAAACTTAATTTTATTTTTAGCTGCTATTTTATCCCCATTTTATTTCTCTAGCTCATATCCATATTTCCCATTTCTTTATGCCATTTCCCATATCTTTCTATTATAATAAGCTTATACTGATCTTATATTAGTACGGGAACTAACCCTCTCTGGAGTTTGGCCCGAAGGACATCTCTTTCCTTCGAACTTTCAATGTCGGCTGGTTCTAGGGTAGTCATATATTTTGTACTTAGGCATATTTATTACCAACACCATTAATAACTATAATCTAACAGTCTGCATAATTTAAGAGCATCTACCAGTTTTCTAATTTTTTGAAACAACACCCACCATAGATTAATAATATTGGATGGTGTGAAAATATTTATGACTTGAATTTCTCAAGTATTACTCTTTTTTATCGATGAACCTTTTAATATTTAGACCAATCTCTAATCATTGATCTTCTCTTGATGGAAATATTGCACACATCATATGGGTTAGCAGACTTGGATAGATGTAAAGTTGCTTAACCTATTGTACCTTTAATGAAATGTTGAAGAGGTATTACAAGTGGTGGTGGAACAAGTTATCAAATGACATGATCAATAAATCTAGAGATATTCTTATTAGTAAATGGACACACATATATCACAAGTCTCTATGTTCAAGACCGTAAAATCACTTGCATATATTCTCATACAATCACAACATCAACATTGAATAAAATAAAATTTTATTAATATTCAAATTCTATGAACACAAACTTATTCTCATTTGTTTTCATATTTATCTCCAATATATAACCTTACAAAATACTCTTCAATACTCTTGACTTTTGGTCTCCATAAAGCTATGGGAGATACAACCTTTCATATGGATTTCTTACATTATGACAAAGTTTCTCATGATTACATAGCTTCCTACTTCTAATTTTGATACATGTCACACAACTCTTCACTTACACACTTGACACCTATCACTCATGACTCTTCACTTACACACATAACTCTTCACTTACTCACTTGACACCTTTCACTTACAACTCACACTTGCACACATGACACAAACACTCTTCACAACTTGATACCTACATAAATAATAAACACACTCCTAATCTAAATATTTACAATGGTACTTCAAGGTACCAAATAATGTAATATCACCAACACCTCCTTGTATTATAGTATTTGGTATTAAGGCTTTTGGCCTTCAATCTCTATCTTCTATCTTCATCCTCTGATTATGCTAATGATGTTGTTCTTGTTCCACTCTCCTATTCTCTATTTATTTTCCATAAGTGATTTATGTTCAATATAATATTTCTTTTGATTTTACTCTTGTGGAAAAATTTGATTTAGAAATATTTGTGGTATTTCTATCACATCTAATACAAATATTCCACTTTTTTGGGAACTCATGGCCACAATTTTATTTTATCTCTTGATGAAACATTTTTTATTGCCATTGATATATCTAAAATCTATTGTTCTTCCTCTGTCAATCAATTGAGATACCAATGAGATTATTGGTTATTCTAGGCACATACAATATATTTTCTAATGTACACTCATAATTTTAGGAACCTAGTTCCTAGTAATGGTAACAAGTGGAGAACAATGGAAATGAATGCAAAATTTAAAGGAAATATGTTAAATAATTGTTTAAGGACCATTGTGTCAATGGAAATTTCCCTGCCAATGCTCTCTAAAGATATATTAAATATATTCTTCTTGGATGCCTTATGACACCCTTTGTGAATGCACTTATATACCCACCTATGGTTATGAAATGAAAGGACACATTGGTCCATAATGAATTAGAGTAAGTAATTATAAAATAGGAGTTAGGATTAGGATCCTAACAAGCCACCCTCCTTAAAAATAGCTTTGTCCTCAAAGCTCAAAGTGAGGAGTTTCATCCTATGTTTTCCAAGAAGCATTTGTTTATGTTATTACACTATTTTAATGTCATATTTCCATAAGCAGGGATATTGAGAAGGTGGAATAGTTAGTGGTGGATTTCCAAGAAGAAGAGGAGGAGCAGAACAATGGTGGGAGGGAAAACCTTGGGGTTTCACAAAAACTTTAGAATAATGCATCAAAAGTGAGGGTAACACATCCATCGTGTTCTGGTGTTCCTTGGAAGAGTCAACAGAAAATGAGTGTGTAGTCATCTTTCTGCATTGTTTTCGAATAGGTTTGACCATGGGATGATAACTTACTATTGGTGAGGAATATGGGTGTAGTTATTGTAGAGTGTCTAATTGGCCATCATTGGTCACTTCGTGTATGTCTACCTTATATTTTCCTGGGACATTGATCACTTCATGTACATCAACCTTATTGTCATCATGTCGGTGATCAAGTACTTTGGGTATTTCTTGCTCATTGTCCTCATTTTCTACATCTTCCTCATATTTCTCATCTTCCTCAACTTCCTTATATTCCTTATATTCTTCATATTCCTCATCTTCTACATATTTAGTTTTAGGTGTATCCATCACCATTTCTACCTTGATCGCATTTGCATCGTTGGTTGAACTACAAGGAATAGTTGTATCCAAAATATATAACTTGGGTGTAATACATTGATGATTGCATATAAATTTCTCATCACAATGAAACAAAGACCTTTTTCTCATCATGCATTCATTTCCATTAAGTTGATACATTTAATGGGTAAGATTCATGTAATTTTTTGGGTGGTGTAAGTATTTTGTGATTCCCATAGAGGTGGTTTTGTAATTTGGTCCTCCCATGGGCGAAACTTGTCTTTTCATATATTACTATTTTGTAGTTCCTCCCTCTAGTGGTGTACCTCTAGGATAAATTATTTAAGGGTAGGGTCCTATGATTTTCTATCATCGGCCATTTGCATAGTGATCATTGGGATTTACCACTAATTTGCTAAAAGTTTTCACAAAAAATCATTGCAAAAATCATCAATGGAAGTTGCTAAAAGTCAACAAAATTTGTCGCAATTTGTGCCAAAATTTGTTGTCAGAAAAATCATCATCAAATTGTGTTGAAAATGTTGTTGCAATGTTGTTGTCGAAAATTGTCAAGAGTTGGCAATAATTTTTTGTTGATTTCTTGTCAAAAATTTGATGATTTCTTGGTAAAAAGTCGTTAATTTCTTGTCAACAATTTGGTGTAAACTTGTCATCAACTTTCCAGAAAATTTTGTCACAAAGTTGTCAAAATTTTGCATAAAAATTTGTAAAATTTTATCGTCAGAATTTTGTAACAATTTTTTGTCAATTATTTGTAATGGTTGAAATTGTCTCCCATTCAAATTTTCTAAATAAATTTTGTGCCAAGGTTTTAAAATTTTTTTAATCAACTTTATGGAGTATGGAGCATTATGGACTAAAGAGATAATTGACAAACTTTATGGAGCATAGAACGAGGTGAGTTATGAAAGTGAAGACATACAACACGGTAGGTGGAGCTTGACAACAAGGTTGTGCGAGTGAAGCAGAGCGGCAGGTGTGAGTGAGAGTGGGCACAAAGGGTGAGGTGAGGGGGTGAAGAGTAGGGAGGAGGTGGGGCTTGATAGCTAGGTGGCATGAGTGGAGCAGAGTGATAGGGGTGAGTGAGAGCGGTCACAAATTATAGGGTAGGATGAGCAAGATGAATCATAAGGTAGGACAAGCATTTCAATGGTCAAAAACAAATCAGAAGGTTGGGCGAGTGCACAAATCAGAAGGTAGGGCAAGTTTTGAGGGTACATGTGGTAGAGTGAAGGTCAAAGGTTTCATGAAGGCTTTTGAGACAAGTGTGACCGAAGTCATGTATGAATTAGGTGCACATTCATCTAATTAAACCTCTTGTTTTCCTTATCCCTTATGAATGTGAGATTTTATCCCCTAAACAATTTTAATGCTTTGACTTTTGAGCTTTCTAAAGTTTAATTTTCATTACCGTGAGTTTTATTTAGGTTTATGGAAATATTAAAACTTTATTCTTGAATTTAATATTTTTTTACTTGTTGGATATTTAGATTTCTCATTGATTTCTGTATCTGACATCGAAAAACAAAATTTTTCAACGATTTGTCTAATTTTTTTATGTTTTTTGCAATGCTTCTAGGCCGATCGTTGTTTGACAAGGTCTAGGTGACACTACCAAGTATTCACCTTGATATGGAGATGTTATTGGTCTTTGAGGTGGCTAAACATTTACAAACTCGATGTATTCTATTTCTTGTGCATGATTGAGATCGTTTTGGCATTTTTTTTACACTTTTGCATGAAGTAACATAATAGTTGCTTAGCGCCAACTAATCGAGAGGATTTTTCTATGCTCTTATTGATCTATAACATTCATAGATAGTAAGGATTTGTGTTTAATAGGCAAAAAAATTTTTGGTGTAAATATGGATGATTTGGCACATCTGGTACACTGATTGTGAGTGGTAATGAAGTGTAGGATAACCTGAAAAAGTGTAGGATGGTATGGATCTGATACCAATTGTTAGGAACCTAGTTCCTAGTAATGGTAACAAGTGGAGAACAATGGAAATGAATGTAGAATTTAAAGGAAATATGTTAAATCATTGTTTAAGGATCATTGTTTCAATGGAGGTTTCCCTACCAATGCTCTCTAAAGAGATATTAAATATATTCTTCTTGGATGCCTTATGACACCCATTGTGAATGCATATATATACCTACCTAGGGTTATGAGATGAAAGGATACATTGGTCCATAATGAATTAGAGTAAGTAGTTATAAAATAGGAGTTAGGATTAGGATCCTAACACATAATATGGTAAACTAAGTGTTTCATTGGAATGCTTGTTTTCACTTGTAATGAGTCAAACCAATGTAGTTTTCCTTTCATGTGGTGAATTTCACCTAAATAAATATACCATGAATTATCATTATCAATCATTTTTTAATTTGGATGGATTTCACAAGGTTTTCTATATCTTGCCATATGTATCTAATAATATATTTATGTTTGAAAAAACTTTCTCATAAAATTTTAAAACTTGTATGGTCTTCTTGATGTATTCATTTTGAATTTCCTTTGATGTAGACTTCCTTATTACTCTCAAATCTTAAACTTCAATTTATCTTTCTTTTAATTCTTATATCTTCCAATTTTCAAATTTCAAGTTTCACTTTTATTTTTTCATAATATTCTTCTTTTTAAATCAATTTCTTCTTAACTCAAATTTTAAAATTTTCAATTAATTTTTCACTTCTTATAACTCCCAAATTATAATTTTAAATTATTCTATCTTTTAAATAAATTTTAAACTTCTTCTTATATATCCTTAAGTTTCAATTTAATTTCAATGAATCTTCAAATCTCAATTTCAATTCATTTCCTTTTATTTCATTTAATTTTATCTTATTTCAATTCATTTCCTTTTATTTCCTTTAATTTTATCTTATTTAAATTCATTTCATTATATCTCCCAAATTTGAAATTCTTTACTTAATAAGAACTTATAACTCCTAAAATATTAGAAAATCATATACTTTCCTTTAAATAATGTACCCAAGAAAATAAATAACATGTGCCCTCCCAAATTTTAAAATTTTACCTTAGTATGGTGTCACATCTTGATTTTAGGGCATCCAAGATATACATTACATGCAATGCTCACATTTTAGGTAGTCTCAATAGTTTCACTCTACAAGCTTTAACTCAGTTTAATTTCTATGTAGTGCTTCTAAAACATTGTCTACACTAAGGTTCCAAATACTTAACACTCCTTCAACCTCAAATACTCTACAATCAAGTTCAATGTATGGCTTCATTTTGATTTGGCTCCAAATTGTGTTTGTGCTTAGATTCCAAGTTTTTATCCAAATTCAACTCAAATTTTAAACCTCCTCAAATTTTGTTCAACTCTAGCTCTCAAAATTTCGTTTTGCTACTCCTTCTAAGCTCCAACATCACTCCACTAAACTTCAATATTCTTATTAACTAATTTCTATATTATTTATTCAATCATTGGTTGCTATGTGTTTGTCTTCTCATCTTACTTTCAGTATTCCAAAATTCTCTAGTCTTCTCTCAATCTATTGTCCAACTCAACTTTTAATCTATTGTCATGTTCTTTCTTTCATATTTATCTAATATTCTTATTTTCCTATATTCTTCTCTTCCTCAATTTTTTTCCACCACTCTTCTTCTTCCTTCACCAATATTATTCTTCCTCCAATATTTTCTTCTCATTCCTACAAATTTACAAATTCAAAATTCACACGTCCATGCTCATTATTCTTCTTGTCCTCTCTTTTATATTCTCATGTCTAGATTCACACATGTCCTTCAAATATATTCACATTCAATATCTCTCTATCCAAATTATAAAGGGTTTACTAAAGTGGATTTTATAGCATTATCAAAAAATGGACCCAAAGATATCACATGCCTTTATTTCCAGGATTGTAAAATCACTTGCAAATAATCTCACACAATCACAACACCAATATTGCACAAAATAAAAATTTATTGATAATCAAAATATTCGAATATAAACTTGTTCTCATTCATTTTTATAATATGGAGCTTTGTCTCCAATATATATTCTTATAAACGACTCTTAAATACTCTTGAATTTTGCTCTACTCAAAGCTATGGGAGATACAACCTTTCATATGCCTTTATTACATTATGACAAAGCTTCTCATGATTACATAACTTCCTAATTTTAATATTAACACATCTCACATGAGTCTTTACTTACATACTTGACACCTATCACTCTTGACTCTTCACTTACTTGTCACCTTTCACTTACAACTCACACTTGCACACATGAAACATAAACACTCTTTACAACTTGACACCTACATAAATAATAAACACACTCCTAATATAAATATTTACAATGGTAATTCAAGGTACCAAATGTAATATCACCAACACTTACATCCTTCAAGGGCTTTTGGATCCCTTCATATCTTTCAAGGTTGCTTAATGATTCCTACCTAAATATTCCATTTATTGTGTCAGCCACATGGACAACCACCATAAGCCCAATCAAATGTGGAATATAAGTATATCTATGGGATTGACCATATGGATAAACGAGAAACAAAAATTGCTATTTGGGTTGAACCTTAGCCAATAGTGGAGTCATTTTAGTTATCACTAAAATGAATCTTAGACTCCAACAAATTGTAGGTTTTGATTTAGTTATGAACACAAAGGTTGTCATGGATTATTGTGAGTCATTAAATATTAAAATTATATGGTCAACATGGATTTGTGACCCAATGAGTTCCATATTTGCATCCATTATTTGACAAATATTTTCTTTTGATAGTCCCTGTAACAATTATATAGTGTGAGCCATTAGGTGAGTTATTAATGGGTTGTAGGCTCCAAGGATATTCTATAACCTTCTTCCAACTTAGTACTATTACATATTTGGATGATCAACCATAGTCATCTTCCTTGATAAATTTTTCCAAGTTTAGTGAATTTCAACTATAGTGTTGATGACTCATATGGGATCTTCTGCTTGTAGAAGATAAGGAACTAAAAAAATAAAGGCCTTATCTATTGGGAGAAAATTCAATAAAGCCAAATTCAAGATATTTTCAAATCTAATGAAAAGGAGAAGGGAAATACATACTCTCTGGGATGACAGTATTATTTCTTAACAACTCTACTTGAGAACTTATAGAGAAAAATGAGGGTGAGGTAGTCCTTTTATAAACCTTATCTTTAAAGAGGGTGCAATTTCTAACATTGAATTTCTCTTACATATATTCAACTTCTTTGTTTTTCATCCTTATATTAGATTTTATTTTCTTGAACTAATCTTTTCCTGGTAGGATGATACATTAAAATTAATGTCTCTTTCCCAAGTATTGGATTTACACCATATGAAATTACTTTTACATGCTAGGCAGATCTCTTTACCTTTTGCATTAAATTTACACAATGCAAATTTTTGCAATTTTTTTTGTTGATTATATGGTCTTTGGGTTACCTTCCTTTATCAATTAGATGGTTGGTGATAACCCGAAGGTGTCACTTTCCTTGATGCATACTTTTCCATTAATGATATTGATCAAGTAGTCTATATTTCTTTGGAAGAGGTTCCTAGGCATACGATTTCATCCATATGTACCATCCATTAACTCAATGGAATTAGAAAATTCATGTTATCTCAGACTCATTATTTTGATCTGATAGTTATCTTTGTTTGCAAAAACACTCCTCCCTTTTAATACAACACAATTAATTGATCCAATCTTCATTGGTTCATTCTTTTTGTCCTTTCAAATAAGGCATACCCTACTTAAACAAATTAAAATATATTAGAGAAACACACACACACACACACACACACATATATATATATATATATATATATATATATATATATATAATATGATCTAGTTAGGGTTAAAATTTAGGCAATGCTAAAACATTAGCCCAGTACCATTGTCTCCAATGCTCTAGGAAGATTGAAATCCCTAATTTTGGCATCCATCTAGTCATCAAGGATGAATTAATGCATCTCATCCATGGACACTATTAATTTAAACTACTCCTTAGTTATTAAATTCTAGTCAGTACTTGGCTAAGCTATAGGTAGATGTTCAACATGGTGCATATGGAGTAAATCTAATGAAATATTAATCCTAGTCCTATAGCAGGTCCTTAAGACCATAAGTTTCAATCCAAATATAGATAACCTCCTATTTAGTGATGAAGACCCTCAACTAGAAAATACCAAATGAAACTAGGATATTGATCACTACTATATATTATGACTTATGGTATCATGAGGCTAGGATATGCATATAAGATGAGTTAAAACCCTTGAATTGTCTTCAAAATTTGAACTAAGATCCTATCTAGTTGCACCTTCCTTTTATTGATAGGCTAATAAGTTGGTCCTAATGCATATTTCACCCCTCTTAGCATAAATAAAGTATTTGCACCAAAATTTATTATGTAATTATGGAATAGCTTATCACCATGGATTAGGGTCAACTAAAATGATATGGGTGTAGACAACTCATATTTGGACTAGATATTTTTAAGACTGCCAATACCTTTTGCCATCCTAGTCCCTTTTATTCCTCCAAGACTTTCTTTAGGTACTCCTAATTAATAATAGAAAAAAGTCCTACATAGGTATAGCTATCATGGACCTTTTTAGATGATCAATCATACTAAATAATCCAATAGGATTGGTCTTATAAGTTGAAGAACATGAACTTATACCGAGAGGGGGGGTGAACAGTATAAGACTTAACCATTTAATAATTTTAAATTCAGATAGCAGTGGCATCAACACAATATTAAACAAGACAGAAAGCATCACACATAGAAGACTCATTTTTAACGTGGTTCACCCAGAATGGCTGGGCTACGTCCACAAAACTTTTCTCTAAAAGTTTATTTCAAATTCTTTTGGGAAACCTTCCCAATTACAATGTTTATGAGCCTCTGCTCAAAGGAGATACCTTCCCCTAACTCTGCTCTCGGCTGGTGATCCTCTAGAAGATCTCTGCCTCTTCTCGCCCTTAGCAAGTGGAACTCTATCCATAGAAGACACCTGTCTTCCCCGCTCCGTCGGAGACCTCTGTCCTCAACTCTATCACCTCAAAGCTGGTCCTCGAATTTGCACTAAACATAGTCCTTCGGTCTAGCACAAATGTCCTCTTCCTCTATTTTGCAAAACATAGTACTTCGCTCTTATTGCACAATTACAGCTGCACTCGATCGAACATCGACCTTTGCACCTCTACGCAAACATAGCAGCATTCAACACTCTACGATCGAACTTCTCACAGTGCGCATCAACTCGCCACTTCTACGCTATTTGCGTTGTTATGGCTGCATCTCGCACACTTCGCACTAATCGATTCGACTAGGTCTCTACGCACCATGGACTTTGCTTGCGCAAGTTTGATTCACACATTCAATCCTTCAATCTCGAAATAGCCCTCCTTTTATAGAATAAATTTCATGATCAAAACTCTCAAACTTAGTCGGCTGTAACCCTCAAACTACGTCGACTGCAAAACCCTATGCTGCGTCGGCCCAGATTTAACTCTGTCGGCTCAAAGTTAACTCTGTCCTTCAACCGCCTCTGGTTCTGTAGCTTTTCCTATGAAACTACAACATGTCACGATATCGCGACACCTTTGCCTGCCGTACACCTTCTTTTGCCTATTGTCACGAAATCGTGACACTTTTTGCTTTTGTCTGCCTTGACTACATCCTTGTCACGAAATCGTGACACTTCTATCTTTTGCTGACGTCATCTTCACTCCTGTCATGAAATCATGACACTTTAGTCTTCATTGCCTTCTTCTCTACTTTTGTCATGAAATCGTGACACATCTGCTTCTACTGACGTCATCTTTAACTCTGTCATGAAATCATGACCCTTTTGTCTTCATGGCCTTCCTCTCAACTTTTGTCATGAAATCGTGACACTTCTTCTGCTATAAAGACATCTTCAATTCTATCACGAAATCATGACCCCTTTGACTTCATGCCTTCTTCTCTCGCTTCACTGCATACATGTCACAAAATCATGACACTTTCATCCTTAAGCTCTTCTCTATCTTCCCCTCACTGTCATGAAATCATGACACTTTCACATCCGTACACTTTTCTTTCAACCTATCACGAAATCATGACGCTTTCAGCTTCCAAAAGCTTTCCTTGCAACCTATCACAAAATCATGATGCTTCTCCTTTCAGACTCTTCCCTTTGTTGCATGTCACAAAATCATGACAGTTCTCACTTCGAGCTTTTCAGCATGTCGCAAAATCATGACAGTCCTCAACTTGACCTCTGTAGCATGTCACAAAAACGTGACAGTCCTCACTTGGAACTTTGCATCATGTCACGAAATCATGACAGTTCCTGAATAACTTTCTCTCTCTTCGATCTTGTCATGAAATCGTGACAGTTCACACTACGGACTCTCTTTTTACATTATGTCACGAAATCATGACACCTTTTTGTCCGTACAACTTTCTCGGCAATGTGTCATGAAATCGTGACACTTTTCCTTCTCTGCCTTCCTGCACTTTTCGAGTCACGAAAATGCGACATGTCACGAAATCGTGACACTTTCCAACTTGCTCTCTTTCTCTGCCAACATGTCACGAAATCACGATAGTTTTTCTAGCTTCGTCTCTGTCTTCCAGCATGTCGCGAAATCGTGACACTTTTGCTAGAACTTTCTCTCTCCTCAAACATGTCGCGAAATCATGATAGTTTTGCCAAGACTTTCTCTCTCCTAAAACATGTCGCGAAATCATGACAGTTTTTCCAATCGCTCGCATACTTTTTCTTACTTGTCTTTTTCTTGATCTTTTGCAACCGGGCTACTTCGATCTTCTTGGAAACTCACTTTCCAAACCGAAACCTTCATCAAAAACACATTCTTTGACATCAAACCAAATTGCTTCAAGACCTTCTTGACATCAATGACAACATCTACACTTAGAGCAAAGGCAATGTACCCAAGGTACCCAAAATTGCCAACAATCTCCCCCTTTGTCATTGATGGCAAACCTTAACTGAAAACACTAGTCAAGAGCCAAAACTGAAACCAACTGATCCAACAACTGAGAATCTGCCTTAGAAGTTTTTGCTCCCCCTGACTTGAAGCTCTCTTCTTCACTATGAAGCTCTCCCCCTTACTCATATCTCTCCCCCTTTGTCATCAATGGCAAAGGGCCACCTTTGGGACTCGGGACTAAGAAAGAGCCTCTTGGCTTGGTCCCTCCCCCACCTCCTGATGAGGTGATTAATTCCGAGGTGAGAGTACAACTCCCAATTTCTCCCTTAGATACTCAAACGTATCTCTTGGAAGAGGTTTGGTGAAGATATCCGCAATATGCTCTTTAGTAGGCACATACTCTAGCTTGACTTGCTTCTCTTGCACTTTCTCCCTTAGAAAATGATATTTGATGGAAATGTGCTTCGTCCTTGAGTGCATTACCAGATTTTTAGAAATACTTATGGCACTTGTATTATCACAGAGAATGGAGATGGGTTGTTCATGCTTGACTTTGAAATCCTCCAAGGTGGTTTTCATCCATAAAACCTGTGTGCACCCAACCACCGCTGCTATGTATTCAGCTTCTTTGTAGATAAGGAAACTCGAAGGTTGTTTCTTACTTAGCCAAGAAACCAGACTCTTTCCCAGAAAGAATGCTCCACCACTAGTGCTTTTCCTATCATCAATACTGCCTGCCCAATTCGCATATGTATAGGCTGTGAGGGTGAAATCATCACCTTTGGGATACCAAAGCCCAAAGTCCATAGTGCCCTTCAAATATCTGAATATCCTCTTGACTGTTATAACATGAGATTATTTTGGAGCTCGCTCGAAATCTTGCAACTAATCCAACAGACTTCGCATGATATCCGGTCTCGGTAGTCGTATCGTATAGTAAACCGCCAATCATAGATCTCGTACAACTTCTGATCTGCCACCTGGAGATTCATCATCTTTACTCGGATTGCACCCCGTAATCATAGGAGTACACACGGGTTTGCTTTCCATCATCCCAAATTTCTTCAACATTTCTTTGATATACTTTTCCTGAGAGAGAAATATACCATCTTTTGATTGCGCAATCTGAAGCCCTAAAAAGAATGACAGCTCTCCAATCATAGACATCTCGAATTCCTTCTCGCATGGTGTTAGCAAAAACTTTGCACATCTGAGTATTATTTCCCCCAAAAATAATATCATCAACATAGACAACTATAATCAACATATTATCATCTTCATTCTTAATATACAAGTTGCTATCTGCCACGCCTTTCCTGAAGCCTTGCTCATGAAGATAACTGTCAAGTCTTGAGTACCACGCCCTTGGAGCTTGCTTTAATCCATATAAGGCCTTTTTTAGCTTACACACATAGTCTGACTGTTCTGTGAGAGAAACTCCTTCTGGCTGTTCTATGTAGACTTCTTCTACCAACACCCCATTTAGAAAAGCCGACTTTACATCCATTTGGTATACCTTGAAATATTTGAAGCTTGAAAGGGCCAAAAACATTTTGATAGCTTCAAGACGAGCAACAGGCGCAAACGTCTCTTCGAAATCAACACCTTCTACTTGAGCATACCCTTTACAGACTAACCTAGCTTTGTTTCGAACAATATTTCCATCCTCATTGAGTTTATTTCTGAATATCCATTTTGTGCCAATGACATTCTTGTCCTTAGGTCTTGGAACCAAATCCCGGGTTTCACTTTTCTCTATTTGATTTAGTTCTTCATCCATTGCTTTTACCCAAGACTCATCTGTACATGCTTCACTAAAATTTTTTGGCTCAATCTGAGATAACAATGAAACATTCGTAGAATCATGTGAAGGAATGACTCTTCTTCTTGTTTGCCTGCTATTTGGATCACCAATGATCAAATCTTTGGGATGATGTTTCTGAACATACCGTGAAGGAGTTTTGGGAAGCAGTTGTTGTCTCTCCTCTTCTTCATCCGACACCTCTCTGAATTCTTCTTGACAGATTTCATCACTGAGTTCCTTGACTGGTTCTCTTATCCCTGTCTTTTCATCTATCTGTTACATTCATGCTCTCTACAACTCGTATGAGTTCTTTTGTTGAAGCATCTCGTAGGCCTTGCTTTTGCTGGAATATCCAAGAAAAATTCCCTCATCACACCTAGGATCAAACTTACCCAAATTCTGATCTTCTCTTCGATGAAGCACTTACTCCCGAACACTTTGAAGTATTTTACAGTAGCTGGTCTTCCTTTCCACAACTCATAGGGAGTTTTATGATGATTGACTCTGAGTTGAGCCCTGGTGATGATGTAGACTGTTGTACTTACTGCTTCTCTCCAAAAGCCATCTGAAAGTTTTGACTCATTTAACATTGCTCTAGCCATATTTTCAACAGTTCTGTTTTTCCTTTCAACTACTCCATTTTGTTGAGGAGTTCTTGTTGCTGAATATTCTCTTTTGATTCCGTGTTGCTCACAGTATTCCACAAATTCATTTGAAGTGAACTCTCCTCCTCTATCTGATCTTAAGCATTTGATTCTCTTGTCAGTCTCATTTTCAATCATTTCTTTAAAAGCTTTAAATTTTTTAAAAGCTTCAGATTTTTCTTTGAGAAAAGTAACCCAAGTCATTCTAGAATAATCATCTATAAACAACATGAAGTAGCTATCTCCCCGAATGCTCCGAGGTTCGGTGGGGCCACACAAATCAGTATGAATAAGATCCAATGGTTTGGAAGAAGTATACCCTTTTGATTTGAAACTGGTTCTCGGTCTTGTTTACCATGTTGACAAGGACCGCAAATGATGTTATGGGGCCCTTTTATTTTAGGCAAGTCTCTCACTGCTTCCTTGTTACTAATACCGACCAGATTATCAAAACTCAAATGTCCCAATATTTTATGCCATAACCAACTCTCATCTTCTTGAGTTATAAAACACTTTTCCCTTTTTATCTCACTTAGCATGTAAAGATTGTTTGGAGTCCTTGTAGCACTAGCAATGAGTTTTCCATTTTTTTCTTTACTTATCTCACATCTATCCGAAAAGAAAGATACTATGTGCCCTTGATCACAAAGTTGACTCACACTAAGAAGATTATGTCTTAGGCCTTCTACATAGAGCACATTCTCTGTTTTGGATTTCCCATCCAAACTAAGAGTCCCTTTACCACAGATTTTTGCGGACTCGTTATCTCCAAAACCGATCGTTCCTCTCGTTTGTTTCTTTGAAAACCAAAAACTTTTCTTTTTCACCAGTCATATGTTTTGAACAACCACTATCAAGATACCATTTTTCTACTTTGTCTTGAGCATGAAAAGTAGTTTGAACTATCATTGACTTAGATTTGATCTCATTCCTCTTTTTAGTGAACTCAAAGCTAAATCTATTCAAACTGCACATCCTTGCTATATGCCCAAAATTCTTGCACTTGTAACACATGATATTTTTATTCATAAGAGGTGCAAATGAGTTAACATTTTCCTTACTATGGCTATTCAGAGATTTATTGCAATGCATAGCTATGTGACCAAATTTCTTACAAGAAAAACAATAGCCATGGAAGGTATTATGTAACCTGTTTTGATGCCTTGGATGATTGTTCTTCTTGCGATCAACTGGAATCCACTGCTCTTCAGGATGAAGATTGATCTTGCTCGAAGACCCTGTTTCATGAATGGTGATACCATCCTTCTTTTCACATGGAATATTCTGTCTGAGAGTCAACTGTTCCAACTTCACTCTAAGAGACATAATCTCTTCTTCTAGTTTCTCACAATCAGCTTCCTTTCCTTTTAGAGCCTCTGTTAGAACCTCGTTCAACCTTCTTCCCTTCTTCAGCTAGAATTTTGAAATCTATAACACTTTGAGACAATTCTGATCTTGCTATCTCTTCTTCCTGACATTTATGCTTGAGAACAGAAATTCTCTTCCCCGAGTTTCTCAAGCTTTCTCAAGGCCAAGAAGAATTCACTTTTGAGATCGAACTCAATCTCTTCATTTCTTTCTGAATTTATATGTTCCTCTGATAGATCCTTCTCCAAGCTGTTAGGCTCTTTCTGGAGTGACCTGCTCTGATACCAATTGAAGAACATGAACTTATACTGAGAGGGGGGTGAACAGTATAAGACTTAACCATTTAATAATTTTAAATTCAGATAGCAATGGCATCAACACAATATTAAACAAGACAGAAAGCATCACACATAGAAGACTCATTTTTAACGTGGTTCACCCAGAATGGCTAGGCTACGTCCACAAAACTTTTCTCTAAAAGTTTATTTCAAATTCATTTGGGAAACCTTCCCAATTACAATGTTTATGAGCCTCTACTCAAAGGAGATACCTTCCCCTAACTCTGCTCTCGGCTGGTGATCCTCTTGAAGACCTCTCGCCTCTTCTACCCTTAGCAAGTGGAACTCTATCCACAGAAGACACCTGTCTTCCCTGCTCGGCCGGACACCTCTGTCCTCAACTCTATCACCTCAAAGCTGGTCCTCGAATTTGCACTAAACATAGTCCTTCGATCTAGCACAAATGTCCTCTTCCTCTGTTCTGCACAAAACACAGTCCTTCGCTCTTATTGCGCAATTACAGCTGCACTCGATCGAACATCGACCTTTGCACCTCTATGCAAACATAGCAGCATTCAACACTCTACGATCGAACTTCTCACAGTGCGCATCAACTCGCCACTTCTATGCTATTTGCGCTGTTATGGCTGCATCTCGCACACTTCACACTAATCGATTCGACTCGGTCTCTACGCACCATAGACTTTGCTTACGCAAGTTTGATACACACATTCAATCCTTCAATCTCAAAATAACCCTCCTTTTATAGAATAAATTTCATGATCAAAACTCTCAAACTTAGTCGGTTGTAACCCTCAAACTACGTCGACTGCAAAACCCTATGCTGCATCGGCCTAGATTTAACTCTATCGGCTCAAAGTTAACTCTGTCCTTCAACCACCTCTAGTTCTATAGCTTTTCCTATGAAACTACAACATGTCATGATATCGTGACACCTTTGCCTGCCGTACACCTTCTTTTGGCTATCTCGAAATCGTGACACTTTTTGCCTTTGTCTTGCCTTGACTGCATCCTTGTCATAAAATCATGACACTTCTATCTTTTGCTGACGTCATCTTCACTCCTATCATGAAATCGTGACACTTTAGTCTTCATTGCCTTCTTCTCTACTTTTGTCATGAAATCATGACACATCTGCTTCTGCTGACGTCATCTTTAACTCTATCACGAAATCATGACCCTTTTGTCTTCATGGCCTTCCTCTCAGCTTTTGTCATGAAATCATGACACTTCTCCTATAGAAGACCTCTTTAATTCGTCACGAAATCGTGACCTCTTTGACTTCATCCTTCTTCTCTCTTCCTCCACATTCAAATCGTGACACTTTCATCCCTTAAGCTCTTCTCTTCTTCCCCTTCCTGTCATGAAATCGTGACACTTTCTACATTCATACACTTTTCTTTCATCCTATCATGAAATCGTGACGCTTTCAACTTTCAAAAGCTTTCCTTGCAACCTATCACGAAATCATGACGCTTCTCCTTTCAGACTCTTCCCTTTGCTGCATGTCACGAAATCATGACAGTTCTCACTTCGAGCTTTTTAGCATGTCGCGAAATCATGATATCCTCAACTTGACCTCTACAGCATGTCACGAAAACATGACAGTCCTCACTTGGAACTTTGCATCATGTCACGAAATCATGACAGTTCTTGAATAACTTTCTCTCTCTTCGATCTTGTCGTGAAATCGTGATAGTTCACACTGCGGACTCTCTTTTCTGCATTATGTCACGAAATCGTGACACCTTTTTGTCCGTACAACTTTCCTGGCAATGTGTCGCAAAATCGTGACACTTTTCCTTCTCTGCCTTCCTGCACTTTTCGAGTCACGAAAATGCGACATGTCACGAAATCGCGACACTTTCCAACTTGCTCTCTTTCTCTGCCAACATGTCGCGAAATCGCGACAGTTTTGCCAGCTTCGTCTCTGTCTTCCAACGTGTCGCGAAATCATGACACTTTTGCTAGAACTTTCTCTCTCCTCAAACATGTCGCGAAATCACGACAGTTTTGCCAACACTTTCTCTCTCCTAAAACATGTCGCGAAATCGCGACAGTTTTTCCGAGTCGCCTGCATACTTTTTCTTACTTGTCTTTTTCTTGATCTTTTGCAACTGGGCTACTCTGATCTTCTTGGAAACTCACTTTCCAAACTGAAACCTTCATCAAAAACACATTCTTTGACATCAAACCAAATTGCTTCAAGACCTTCTTGACATCAATGACAACATCTACACTTAGAGCAAAGGCAATGTACCCAAGGTACCCAAAATTGCCAACATAAGTAGCACTCAATAATGAATGAGATTTGGACCTTTTTGCACCTAATTGAGGAATTTTAGCATATCTTGGCATAAGCACATGCTACTTTAGGGCTTCATGGATGTTCAATTTAGTGGCCACTAAGATTTTTGTCATGTTTTGATTTAATGAGACCATAGTAGAAACATCCTTTCTAGGATCAACTAGCTTGCTTTAGGTGTTGAGCGTTGCTTTATTGCACTTTTTTTGCTCTTCTATTTCCTTCATTTTAGCTCATGTTATATAGTCGAATAAGACTTGTGGATTGTTGAATGTCAAAATTATAATCCCATTAGATACAAACATACACCTTCCTCTCATTCCATATGATCAAAATTTTCTTTGGAAGAGCCAAACTTAAATTAGGGAGGAATGGAGTAGGGGCAGGTTGGTTTTATGCTTGTTCTTCTGCCCTTGAATGAGAGATAGGTATTTAAACAAACACCATTTAATTTGATACTATTGTGGACTACTGATGATGATGCTACATAATTGCCTCATTATCAACAACCAAGAAATACATTTTTGCTCATTTTTTTATGATCAATATAATGCATGACATAGACTATTTTGAAATTAATGTTAATATTAATGATGAATGTAGTGAATAAAAGGGAATGTTTTATTTAATTATTTGAAATGGTTTTGTGTATTATTAACAAAGTAATTTCATGTTTTATTGTTGTTTAAAAAATGGATTAGACTATTATTAAACCTACAATATTTCATGATTGAGAAACTAGTTCTAGAATAACATAAAGAACAAAACTATCTACTAAATAAGTGCTCTAGAGAAGATGAATGATCTAAAGTATTAATACATTAAAGGAATTCTATGCCAAAATATGTATGTATTAGATTATTTATATGCTAGAATGTTTGTGCACAAGGGTAATATGAGTTCTAACTATGTGCTAGAGTAATATGAGTGTCAACTATGCACAAATTAATAAGAGTGCCAACTATGCACAATAACATATCCAAATGTTAGAATAGCTAACCACTAGGTGTGCTCTATAATTTTCATGCATAAGGAATAATAGAAAAATGTAAACTAAAAAAATTATGCGCACCATGCAAATCACCATGATGCTAACCAATATTAGAATTAGGATTGGATTTTCTAACTATGCATAATGTTGAGTATGTTGACCAAGGGAACCACTAATTTTTTTAATTTCACATAGCATTGAATTATTCTATTACACACACAATGAGGAACAATATGAGCACAACTAATATGGAGGAAGAAACGCTAGAAGTTTCAATGCTATTGCAACCAACCAACAAGAATAATGCAACATAGAATGACTTATCTTTTATTGAATAGATAAACACTTGTACACCTTGTCTTTTATGGATTAGATTTAAGCTCATAGCATGAATGTAATAGATATAAGCTTGGTCATGTGAAGGCTTTATCCCTTGGAGAATTATTTTCTAGGTTCTTCTAAACTGGATATTGAAATCAATGATACTCTTGTGTGGATGCCTTTGTATAGAGGAAAATGGAAAGAGTAGCAAGAAGGGATCTTCTAGGTCATCAAATTCTAATATAAGGGACTTAGCCAAGTCTTCCCAAGTCTTAACACTACCATCCTCCAAGGAGTGGTACCATAAGAATACTTTACCTTTGAAGGATAGTGTTAGAAGTATGATCATAACATCTTCAATTACAATATTATGAATACTTCTTGGTAGTGCTCATAAGTAGTATTTCCATTACCATCATAAATGGGCAAAGCTTTTAATGCAACTTGAGGAATTTCATGGATATCTAAAAGGTCTAGAGTTTTTTGAACTATTCCAATCTAGGTACATTTGCCCAATCATGGATCTAAAAATAGTTACTAATGTACCTATGGATCCATTTGATTGGTACATAGTGAATCATCTTGGATTTTTGGTCTTGTTACCATGTACTTATGAGTTTTCCTCCTAGTGGGATCACAATTTTATTTGGTTATTAAATTTTATGAAGTCGCCAAGTGAACATACACTCTCCACTCATGAGGTCAAGACTACTCACCAAAAAATTGAGTCCTCTAGGTGATTGAAATGGAATATATGAAATTTGGTCCCATCAAGCATGCCAAAAAATATTGGTCCAAAATCTACCTAGGTGGATGAGTTACACCCTAAAGACCTCGACCAAGATTAGAAGACCCAAAATAGCTTCTAGATCAGCCTCTAAAGTAGGTCGGTTCCTATGGTACTAGCTAAACTAACAAAAGGGGGATTGTAGACTAAAGAAAGAGATGTGTAGGGTTAGAAGTTGGAATTTAAAATGGTTAGGATTTAGCAACATCAAGAGATATAAGGCATGAGATTCTCACACTCTAAACTCAATCAAAATGCCTAAAAAACTAGCTATCATTCAATATTATAGAGCACTTAATCAAATAAGCATATACATTACCAAACATTCTAGATATTGAATAAACAACAATCTAGGAAGATATCTAGATAGTAGAATAACTTTAATAGAACACACTATTCATCCAAATTTAATAGAAAATATTAACAATAAAAATAACATACATACATGTTCTACAATGATTTTAGAGAGAGGCCAAATATCAATTCATTCTTTATTTAGAGGCACACAATACAATCATCATACAACTTATGTAATTATAAAATCTAAAGAGTTGATGCCTAGAATGAGCTACATCCAAGTATATGTAGATTTACATTACATTCAATTAGCTTGGAATGATTATGTGGAGGATAATCAGAGTGAGTGCAAGGAGTGAGCATTATTTTCATCTTAGTCAGGCTTAATTGCTTCAAGCATGCTTTGTTGATGTATTTGATCTAGATTTATTTTAAGAAGTTGGTATCCATGTGCCTACAATTGATCCCAAGCATCTTATGATAGGTCTGCTTTCTATCACTCCTTTCTATTGCATTGAGTTAGTTGCATAGGGATAAGTGTGAGGTGGAGAAGCCTTTGATTGTTAGGATTTTTGATAATAATGATTCTAGGTGGGTGGTTAGCACACACAATTCCTACTGACTAGGATAGATTTGAGAGCCCTCTACCAAATTCTAGAGCCCTGGAGTGTTGTTAGGATCTTGTTGGTTTAGATTCCTTTATGCTAAACTCTATGCCTTAGAAAAATTTTGGGTTTGGCCTCATATCTTAACATCATTTTTTTTGCTTTTCTGATGATGTTAGTCACTTCCAAAGTCTGACCTATGCTTTATACTTAGCCATATTTTATATCTGGTGAAAAGCGGCCTTGGATATCAAACATCAAAATTTTCATCCACATTGAATGACATCAACACTTCCAAAAGTTTAGCCACTGGCTAACCTAATCTCCATACTTAGCCAAATATTGGGTCTAGCATGGTGTTAGATGTTAGATATTTTCCACTTCTCTTATGATGTGAGCTTCTTAAGAAGTTTGGCCTATGCTTTATGTTGGGCAATTTTTCCTTAGTTAAATTTCTAGCCCTACTATGAGATGAACATCAGATACCAAACCTTTACTACCATTGTGCTTACATCATCTCTTCAAAAAGTCTAGTCTTACCTTTAGCTTGTTGAATTTCATATCTTAGCTAAAATTTTAGTCTAGCACTACTACAGAATACCAAACTACCTTACCTTCAGTCAAATTATAGTTTTGGCTATGCATTGTTGGATGTTGAGTTGCACTATAGTCTCTCAAATTTTCCTTTGTTGTTATTTTATAGCTAAATATTTACTAGGTACTTAATTTATCTTCACCTATGCAAAGATGATGTTGCTATTCTAGTTGTTGTATTGTTGCCTTGGCAAAATTTTAGCAAAATTACAATCTAGTCGGGTATGCAAGGACTATGAATGTGGGTGGTGAAATCTACCTACACTCAAGTGGTCATGATGAGGCTTTGACACCACTGATGGCAATTTAGCTAGATTATATCACAAGTAAATTTATTCATGATCAAATATCAATTACATAAATCATACAAGTAATTCACAATATGAAACTTCACAATTACTTGCATAAATCATAATTAATTACATAGTATTAAGTTTTATCTCCATTATATAACCTCACAAAATGACACTTTAATACTCTCAACTATTTCTCTTCTCAAACTCATGGGAGATGCAACCTTTCACATTTCTCACTTGTGACAAAACCCTCATAATTACATAACTTCTCACATGACTCTTTACTTCCATACTTGACACCTAACACCTATGACTCTTCACTTGCTTTCTTGACACTTTGCACACTTTATTACATAACACATAATACTCTCCACACTTTAACACATACATTAGACAAACATTCAACACACTCCTAAACTAATATTTAAAAATGTACCCCATGGTACTTTAATGTTAACAAATAATGTAATATCATTAAAATTTTGGATATGGAATTTTGGTTGATTTTAATTTAATCCATCCAAAATATAAATTTGGCCTTCTAAAATTTTGCTTAAATGTAAAAATTGTGATTCACTATTTGATATATTAGTATTCATTTCTTAAGAGGTGTAAAATATTTCCAAAGTTAGAAAGTGTGGTTCACCTTTTTCAAATTGTGAATTGCACTTAGAACAACTAAAAAAGCACATCTTTAAACTTGAATTGTGATTCACTATTTTGTAAGAAAAAGTCTCTTCTAAGGTGAAAAGGATAATTTCCTTTCTTGAAAGGTAATTTGCACTTGTACTCACTAAAAAAAAACAAATTTTGACCAAAATTGTAATTTGCCATTGGTGAATTATAATTTATCAAATTTTGAAGATCATAAAATTTTCTAAGTATAAAATTTACAATTTGCTATAAATATGCTTGTTTTGTGTTTGTGGGTATGTAAGTACTTTGTGGGATGATGAATTTGTTATGAAACCCAACAAAAATTTCCAAGATCTATATTCGAAATTAGAATTATACAATAGATTTTCCATAAATCCATGATTAGATCAAAATTTTGATGTGGAATTTTGGTCCAAAAGATAAATTTGACCTTCCAAATATTTGCTTAAATGTCAAAATTATGATTCACCATTTAATATATTATGATTTACTACTTAAGAGGTGCAAAATATTTCCAAGGTTAGAAAGGGTGATTCACCTTTTTTGAATTGTGTTTTGCACTTAGAACAACTTAAAAAGCACATATTTAAACTTGAATTATCATTCATTATATTGTAATAAAAAATACCTTTCAAGGTTAAAAAGAAATATTTGCACTTAGACTCACTAAAAAATATATCTTTTGACCAAAATTGTGATTTTCCATTGGTGAATTACAATTTATCAAATTTTGAAGATCATATAATTTTCCAAGTATAAAATTTGTGATTCACTATTTCAAAAGGTACGATTTTCTAGTCACTTTTCAAAAAAGGGAATTTATTTTTTAACTAGAAAAAATTGTGATTCAAAATTCTTGGTAAAAGGTGATTTGCCTAAAAGTGCAATTCATTCTAAAAATTGTGAATCACAACTTTAGTAAAATGATAAATTGCCTTTTTTGGCTTGCAATAGGACAAGGTTTACAAATTTGGCTAAGTACCAAAAGTACATTTGGTTCCAGAATGTGTGATTGGTCCCAAAAATGGGAAATCATAGCTTTTTCTCATAATAGGATAGGATCAACACAACATTCAAGGAAACCACCCAAAAAGTAATATTTTATCTCCACATAGTATAAATAAGGAGTTAGAAGGCTATTAAATGTCTTTAAAGGCAATTTAGAGGTATGTAAGGTTTAAGGGTGCATCATTTTGCTAAAGATATTCTAGAGACTTTACTAGGAGTAGAAACTATTTACCTGCATTAACTCTTAGATTAATTATTTTATTTAAATAAGGGCTTTGTGATCTATCACAAGCATCTTTTAGCCATTGAGAAAGATATAGATACACTTTGAGATACTCTATTTATACTTATGAGTTTATTTTACTAATAATAGAAAGACTATGCATGATATTTACCTATTGATTATGGCAATCCTTTTTAATTTGTGGATGCATAGTGACTATGTCACTTCCCTCTCAATTTTAGTTAGTCCTCTCTTCTATTTTTGCAAATTTCTTTTATAGGTTGGATCACATTAATGTTATTTGATTTTCTCTAGATGTGCTAATTGATGACACACCAATCTTGCTACAAGCATGGACAAATTTATTTTTACTACATTTAATTTATGTTTCTTGCACCCTTATTTTTCCTATTTACTTTTATGCACTTAGATTAGCTTAATTTAACATGACTAGTGGGGATCCAACCTAAATTCAAAGGTTTGAAAGAACATAATTTATTTCCTTTCAATTGTTGAAATGAGATAGTGGGCATAAATCTAAGTAGATGATTTCCACATTCAACACCTTTCTTAGAGTCACTCTTGAGATAGCTTGGAAGGGAGGATCTGTAGGGTGACTTCCCATGGAAGTCCTTCCTTTTACCTGCATCCTTTCCTTTCCTAGTCCTAGGACCCTGTTCCTTTCCCAACTTCCTTGGCATATTTCCCATCCTTTTCGAAAGGAAGGTGTTGTAGACGATCTCCTTTGGGGGGGAGATCCTTGATCCACTGTTCTACCCCTTTCCTTGCCCTTGGGTGGGAAAATTTGTCCCATTTCTGTTCCATTGTTCCATCCTTTGATGCCTGGGTTCTGGGTTGTGGTCAGGTTTTACCTAGGACTTTTCCTAGGGTTTTTTCCTCAAGATTTTTTGGAAGTCTTCCTCTTGACTATCCTTTGGGTTGCTTTAGTTGTGGTTTTACTGAGTCTTTGGATTTATGGCTTCATGAGCAGTTCTACACATAATCCTTTTGGTTGCAGGGACCATGTGCTTTATACTGTGGCTCTGCTCTTTGGGTTTGAAGTGGTGGTTCTTGGAGGTTTTCAGCTCCTTTCGTGGCTTTGGAGTTTGGCATCTATTCTTCCTACTTTTGATTCCTTTTAGGACTTCCTCCTTTGTTTTCTTGAAGTTCTATTTTGGCAAGGCTAAGTAATTTTGGCTTCATGAGTAGTTTTGTACAACTTTTTGGTTTTGAAGGGGACCATATGCTTTCTACTGTGACTCTACTCTTTGGGTTCATGGTGTTGGTTCCTATAGGTTTTTAGTTCCTTTCATGGCTTTGGAGGGGCCTATGCTTTTCTTGTTGTTGAATCCTTATAGGTTTTCCTTTTCTGTGTCCTTGAAGCTTTGGTGTTGAAGGTTGTCTGGGTGGCCTGGCTGCTTCCTTTCATTCTAGGCTCCTTTGTTTGCAGTTGTGCTTCTTCATGACTCCTTCATCTTGGATTCCTGTGGCACTTTCTTGCCTTTCCTTCTGACTTGCTGTTCCACTGTAGTTGTTTCCTGTGTTGGGCGTTGTTTCTCAAAGACTTCCTTTTTCCTACTTGAGGACTTCATAGCCTAGGAAGTTCCTCTTGTTCCTGTTCCACTGATGCACCATCCTCCAAGTTGTTGTTCTATTGCATGAGGATTTCATTGCCTGTGATATTCCTCTTTATGCTACCTCACTTTTTTAAGGCGTTCAGGGAATGGTCTTCTCAGTTTTTTTTATCTTGCACTTTCCCTGTATGTTTCCTTCTACTTCACTGATCCACCCTATTGTTCATGGTGGATTTTTTGTTTCTTTCTAGTTTTCCCCTATGTGGGAAGGAGGTTTCTCTCAAGCCTGTTTCCCAATGGTGGTTTTTGGTTTTCCTGCCATTGGGTTGATTCAAAATTTAAAATCTAGCTTTGGTTCCTTTTCCTGCCCTTGGGGAAGTTTCAAATTGTTTCTTAATGGATGGGGTGGTTTGGCGCTTTCTCCTACCCTAGGTTTTCTTGAAAATTCCTACTTCATGCCCTTTGATTCAAAATTGAATTTTTGGAAGGATTTCTCTTCCTTCCCATGGTTCCTTTGGTGCTTAGGAAGTAGTCTTCCTCTGTCGCAAAGGATTGCGCCTTCCTCTAGCATTTAGGATGGTGCTTCCCTCTTTTTATTTGTGTTTCTCTAGTGTTTCCTTTTGCTTCAATCCATTGTTTCGTGTTACATTCTGATCCATTGTAATCAGGTTTTGGGATCCTTGATAAAAACCCACTTTTAATATATAACCTACCAAAAAAAAAAGAGTCACTCTTGAGATAATTAGTTTTATCTATTGATTATTTGCTAAAATATTTTAAGATGATGCCACCTAAAGAGGAGATGAAGTACCTTATATGCTATATAGCTCCTCCACATATTTATCCTATATATTCTTATGTTGTGGTGGAATTTTATGCTAATATATGTGGTGATGTACTATGGTTGAGAGAACCCAATACTAGTAATGTATCATTATCCTTTCCTTGGAATGGATCAAGGGTGGTCAAGTGGATAATGTTTATCCTCCCATTGATAATTACGTTTTTTTTTTGTACTAAATATTTTTTTGTCATAACATTTTAATCTAAATGCCTAATCATAGCTAATTGTCTATTTAATCATAATTGAAGATGATGTTACTTTGTATGCTTAATTGATTTTCTTTCAAAATAATATGTTATGTTTTTTAAATATATGAAGTAAATCTTGTGGTGCTAAGAGAACATGAAATTTTATAACAAAATAGGTTAGTGCTTTGATATTTGAAACCTATATAGGTTAGATCATTGCCTTCAAATATCCTAATGACCATCCATTTGCTCATGTAAAATGTGAAGGAGGAGCTTTAAGAAAAATATTTATTTAATTATTAATAAATCAAAGTTTTGTTAGAAATAGCTTATATTACCTTATTTGGGTCATGCAAATGTACATTCCTTGGTACATATTTAGGAAATTAGATTACTTTAGGGGGACGATCTCTAGTTAATTTATGCAATGTAATGAATGCACAAGTGTCAATGTGTAAGTTGTAAATGTATAATATGTCCCTTGTACAACTAGGTAGAGTGTTGGCCAAGGAACTTATCTTCCTATATAAAGGGCCATAGATATAGAGGAGATATGATATATTAGTGTAGGATATCATAGTAGTGTAGGATAGACATAGTAGTGTGTGTGAGCTATAAGCTCACAACTCATTCATTGAGCAGTATATTGTATCATGGAGTGTTCATTTCCTCCATAGCTACTATTGTATTCATATCTATCATTTCTATATATAGAAAATTTTAGTCATCTCATAGATATACTTTCTTTCTTATTATTTTGCATCTTGTGAATGTTATCTCCCATTACATATTGTATCAAAATCTAACAGTGGTATCAAAGCTACGATAGATCAAGCTATGTCAAATCAATGGGAAAATCACCATTATCATTGATCCTAAGTTTTTTGTCAACCTGATGCGCCATTGGACCAGTCACTGTCAAAATTTCTTAGAAGAGTCTAGGTGATAGAATTAGGGAGAGCCACAAGTGAGTACTAAATGAAATATCAGTTTCAAAAATATTGATATTGCATGACTAGAGTCTTTCCACAAAGTTGCAAAAGAACTTGTGAAGACTATGACTCAACATTTGATCCACTAGTTTGATGAAATAACTAGTGAAGCTCATATAAGAGATCTAGAAATATTTACCTAAATTTTCTTTTATTGCAAAAAATTAATTCTTAGATGATTGGAACACCTCCTATAATAGAAATCTAGGAGACCTCAACTTTGTTACCCAAATTTTAGAGTGCCTTCATAGTGTAGAGATTAGTTATTGCAAAAAGAAAAATAAATTAGAAGAAACTTCTAGAAACGAATCATGGTGAAGTTAGGAGACAGGAGATCTCCATTTCTATATTGAATAACTTCACAAAAATAAAAAGGCCATAGAAGCCTTGATCCCAAAGAAAATGCCACCGAATCTTTAAAAAAATGCTATAGAAGCCTTGATTCAAAAGAAAATGCCACAAAAGCCTATAAAAGGCCATAGAAGCCTTAATATTGAATAAAATGCCATAGAAGCCTTGATATTAAAGAAAAGGCCATAGAAGCCTTGATACTGAAACATGCCACAAATACCTTTATCTTGAAGAAGATTCCAAAAGAGAGTACCCAATTCAAAAGCAGATTTTAATACTATTATTTTTATTGTAGGTAAAGGACATCTTGTAAGCCGAGAAAGCTTCCTACAAGAAATTTAGGAAGAGTGGCCTCTTCAAAATCAATCCAGAACCTGGAGCAAAAGATGTCACGAGGATATCTCATTGAAGAACTTTCAAAAAAGGAAGAAGAAGGACTAGGAGAGTTCTACTTGAATCTAGAAGCAATAGAATTAGATATTTGGGAGAAGATATCACCACCAACACTTCCAAAAGTAGAAGGTTGAATATAATATATCAAGTAAGACTAGAATAAGTTGCAATATCAAAGACCTTGGTGAGGTCTCAATGAGCATCCAGTAAAAGGCTAGGATATCCTTTCTAAAGAAAATATAAAATAAGAACTCACTAGAGAAATCCACTACCAAGGATAATCCCTTGATAGTGAAGGATTTAGGATAATTGTTTCCATATGAAAACAATCCCAATAGGAGGATAATTTGGCAAGGAGTTACAAATATGAACAGAAGAAGAATCCAATGAATACCTCAAGACATTCATAGTATTGATAAGAAGATCATGCTTGAAGTCAAAATTTGACAAGAAGACTTGAAGACAAAAAAAACTTACCAAAACCAAAATATTGAATATTGCCTCTCACCAAAATAAGGCATTACTTGCTAAGAATCTATAATAAGTTGGAGGAGACTACAAGAGGAGGACGAGCCACCAAAACCTAATTCCTAAAAATAAGTTCACGACTAAATTTTGATGAAGAAGAAGCTAATAAGACATCAAAAAAGTAGTAAGATCTACAACATCTACATAAACTACATCCTCAAAAATGTATGCAAAAAATATGCAAAAATATTTATTATTAACAGATTCATTGGAGCACCTTATCTAGATTAAAGTTGCAACCTAAATTATAGTCTTCAAAAGTGCACAGTAAAAAGGTTCCTTTTTTAGGTTCATTTGCACATTATGAGTTGATTGGATTCCAAATATTAATTATCTATCAACTACCTATTATCTACTTTGGAAAGCAAAAGTAAGACTAAATCCTACAATACTAATTGTAGCGAGTTTGAAAAATATTTGAAGGTTTATTTTAAAATATCCTTAATTAGTTGTAGTAAATTGATTAAGTGCATTTTATTGAGAGTAGATTTTAGTGATAAGGTGTAATTTTTTAGTGCATTAAAAATTGAAATTTGTTAGATTCATTTGCACTATTATTACTGTCAAAAGAAATTAGTTTTGTGCACTGAAAAAAAAAAGGCTACAAAATCTAGTTTGCATAAAGTGTCTAAAGACACTCTTAAAGCACAAAAACCTACAAATATTAGTATCCAATAGAAGCCACTAAAATTTTTTAGTTCAAAAAAATAAAAGCTAACCAAAAATAAGCTTCAAATATTGAGACTTGGTGAGTCTCAAATCCAAAGTACTTAGGGGTTAGTGCAACTGAAATAAAGATTCTACTAAACAAAGATTCTATTTTATAGCATTTACAAAGCTTGGATTCACCATAAAATATCCAAGAAAATAGGGTAAGGAGTCTAATCAAAAGTACATCCTCAAAACCCTCATTTGTGCATTCAAAAATCTGCTACAAAATCATACTACAAAACCTGAAAAAGGGAGTGCAAAAATGGTGCAAAAGAAAGTGTTTTATTCACAAGGTATTGCACTACATTATCCATAGAAAGGAAGCAGATAGAAGGTGCCATTAAAGGCACAAAGGTCATAGGGAATCCAACCAAGAAGGATGTATGAAAAACACTCTATATCCATGGCACAAGGAGCCATAAAAATGGCTAATTCCTCATGTATCTTGGATGGACAAACCTACACAACACAAGCACACAATAGAAGATCAATATCCTATAGTTACGTAGAAGAAGAAGGATCCATACTACAAGCAAATGCATCACTATTACCTCATCCAAATGTGCACAAACAACACTACAATTTGCACATCAAAGAGAACCGAAAGTGAGGAAAAAAGGTGCTAAAAGCAAAGGTCAAAACTTGGTGAATAAAATCCACAAAATGAAGCATCTTCCACACTATTTAGAGCTCCAATACCACCTCAAGGATCGAATGTGAGAGAAAATAGTTTTCTTGCACTTCAAGGAATGTCAAAATAAAAGGAAGATGTATAAAGGAGTTACATTCTCCTTGGATGTGTTACAATGATAGACACCATGCAGAAACCTTGAGTGCCACTTGGCACAATCTCTCAATAATATTTAACGTCCAAGAAACCTTACAAGGAAGGTTACAAGTGCCTACTCAAATTTGAAGTGCTACAAGAGTTGGTAGAAGTGTTACTAAAGGTTGGTAGGGGTGTTACATAAAAGATGCAAATGTTACACATGTTGAAGCACCAATGAGTAATGTAAGTGACACTTGGTAGTCTTTATATCCATTAAAACATGCAAACTTGAAGCAAATGGAGTAGAAGGAGGAATAGCATTTTAGCAGTCAAATATTTTGGAGAGGAAAACATAGTCAAATTGGTTTTGAGCACAACATGTAAGAGAGGGCATTTAAATATCCATGAAAGGGAGGTCAAATCTGCAATGAAATTCTCTCTAGAATTGAAGAAATACTCAACCAATCATCTCTCAAAGAATCCACACTTGTCTAAATTTCTCTCACCATTTCAAGCGCCAGAAGCTACAACTTAATGTTGTTACACCCAGCCAAAATCAGCATTATACAAGTGTGAAGATAAAGGGCCAAGGTAAGTTTAATTATCTCATTTAATTTTTCTTTCTAACATTGGAGAAATAAGTTTTTAAATAAAGGATAAATCTTAAGATTATGAAAGAAAATTATATAGGAGATAACTTACCCATATTACAATAATATTTACAAAACAACCTTGGAGATATAAGGAATTATACTTAGGTTTAACCATTTAATATTTTGCAAATATTGTTATCTTTTCTAATTTTCCAAATTTGGGAGTCATAAGGTCTACTACATCAAATTGATTTATTGGAAATTAGAAAAATTAAAATCAAATTTCAAAGGGCCATTATAAGAGGTTTATTAAAATATTTATCAAAGGTTGGAATTTATCAATTTACTTGTCTCAAATATTCTCAAATAGAGACAAAATATCCAACATTAAAACCTCTTTAAATTTGGAAAAGTGCTTAGTTCAATAGGAGCAATAAGGATAATAGAAGTTGATTTTTGTGCTAGCTAATCAGCTTACTTGACCTTTAATTTATTTTTGACTAATGAATTCAAGATCAAATTCCATCAATAGCATGTCCACTTTATGGTTTGAGTATTATGATACGTGTGACTCATCATGTACCACAAAGTATTTTCTTTTAATATGACATACGTGGTATGACTTAACATGTAGTGGTAAAGGTTTTTGGTAACAAACACCATTACTAAGTAGATATTTTTGACGTATGCATACTTTATCTTGTAACTGACCAAGGTGCTGCTGATGTAATAGATAGCCTCTTCTTGTTCTCTTTGTTATTCTGGGCTAACATGGTTTCCAAAGCAAAGTGTGTGGCTGAAATGTTATCAAGAAAGGCACACCGCGGGACCGGGTTTTTTTGTCCCCCTTTTTCCCCCTGAAGTAGTCGATTCATGGATTGGATTTTATCTAAAAATTGTGCTATGAAGCATTTGATGGATGTTACTTTGCCTTGTAAGCTATGAAGCTCTTTGATGTTCATGGGAGGAAGCATTTCTAGAATTTCTTTGAAATTTTTAGGATCTACTTCAATCCTTATTTTAGAGACCATAAATCTTAAAAATTTTCCAAATGTGATACCAAAAACATATTTCTTAGGATTAAGCCTAACATTATGCCCTATCAGGTGATCAAAGACTTTCCACATAACTTTTGCATTCTTCACACAATGACGATTTGGCGAGTAAATCATCTATGTAATATTATAGTATCTTATGCATGTAATCATGAAAAATATATGTCATGGCCTGCTGATAGATTGCACCAGTATTTTTAAGATTGAATGACATAAATTTATAGTAGAATTTTCCCTATGGTGTGGTAAATTATGTCTTATGTTGATCTTTGGGTTTGACCCAAATCTGATTATAGCTTGAAAATCCATCCATAAGGGATAATATATCATGACCAATGGTTGTGTCTACGAGAGCATTTATGTTAGGTAACGAGAATACATCCTTGGGTGTTACCTTGTTTAGGTCTCTAAAATTTGTACAAATACATATATTCCTATCAGGTTTACCTATGGGTACCATGTTCGATACCCACTCAAGATAGTCGATGGCTTGAATAAACTCTACATTCAATTTTTTTTGTAATTCATCCTTCACCATTAAGGTTATTTTTGGGTGCATATTTTTGAGCTTTTGCTTAATAGATTTCATATTGGGGTCTAAATGAAGGTTATGTGTAACCAAATTTGGATCAAGACCTAACATATCTTTGTATGACCAAGCAAATATATCAAACTTTTCCATTAAAATAGGAATGAGGATGGCACGCTCCTCAAGAGATAAAAATTCTCCAAATTTGACTTTCTTAGGATGGTTAGGATCAGTGCTAATATCCACATCAAAATTCTCCTCAATTGACACGTGGGATCCCTACTAAAGTTGATGAGGTGTTGGGATTAGGTGGATGTCATCCACTACAATTGGATGATCTATCATATCATATTTGACCTCAGCATTACAGACATCTTGAGTATGGCTTGGAGCAAAATGAAAAGGTTGTAGCATTTCTTCACATGGGAAGAACTCCTCAGGCAATGATGGCTACATGGCACCATAAAATTCAATGACCTCAAGTTTGATGTGCAATAGCTTTGAAGGCTTGTTAGAATTGTAGAGAGGTGTTGTTAAATCAATGGAAATCATGTTGATGGACGATTGGTGATCTCCATGATTGCAAGGGTAGGACCTATCTATTATTGATTGCTCTAGATTATCCATATGTGGATTATGAGGCATTGGGATCTCTGGATCTACTCTAGGATTAGATAGGATATTTGGGTCCTTAGACGGGAGTAGCTACCTCTAGTTGGACGGACGAGGAAACACCCTATTATAGATATCACATATGTTAACAAGGGGCCTGACTAGCTCAATGTATTATGTATAGTCATTAAGATGACGAAGGTAGATAGGACCTAAGTATGTAGTTTTTATTTCATCCTCATATTCATCATCTTCATCAACCCAATCATTTTTAGAAATATCATCGATTTTAGATTCCTCTTCTTGATTGGTCTTATAATATGATTCAGGAGGATATATGGTAACCATTGTGATTGGTAAATGATCCCTCAATAAATGTGAAGGACCAGGGTCAACGTACTCATTCTCATAAATATCCTCCCCAAATCCTAGGCTTAGGCATTCTAGAGAACTTTCCAACAACTCATCCAACATGTGGATGAAATATCCTAAACCAAATTTATCCATAGATAATTGATATTATAGGAGATAAGGTGTTCTTTGACCCTACTCATATAGACCTAAGCCATTATCATGCCAATGGTAGCGATAGAATTATCTTAGAGAAAATTTAGGGTTCGACATATAGTATATGTTTCCTATAAATGGTTCATTATCGTGATTGATAATCAGAGATTAATCTATATCTTAGTCAAAACCTCTATATATTAAATTTTTATGGTTGGGAGGTATGCCTCGGGGTACCACCATACCAATGGATAAGGGAGGATCATGAGATCTCCCCATGTCTTGCATGGACTCAATAATTGGTGTAAAAGTGACATTTTGTACCAAGTATTCGGTGAGCCCGGGGTTGACTAAATGAATAGTCACTTGAGGTGTGGATGATGTTGTAGATGAAGTAGTTGATGCAGTTTGAGGTACATCATCCATTATGTTAAGTTATTCTTCCTCTTCCATGGGAATAAAAATATCCACCATAGAGTCTTTAGGGATGAATTTTGGATCATCTACCATGGGTGCTTTCAACTTTTATTTGATTTAAGGATCATATGACAATGAAGGTTTATCAGAAGTAGCTACTAGTTTAGGTGAAGGTAATAGTGTTGGGGTAGATGGATCAACACTTGCTACTTTATGTTGGTGCTCTAGATTCTTCATGGAAGAACTAGGTTTTGATATCTAGATGTGTTGATGGTAAGAAAAACTCCTTCAGATTGCTAATCTGATTGACATATTTAAAGGTTTCATCATTCGACGGGATGAAATGAACCTATCATTCATGTGCATATTTAATATATTGATTTAAAATAGAAGAAAAATATTTCATGTCTTAGATCCAAGGATGACCGAGCAATATGTTGTATTGCATTGCTCCTTCTAACACATGGCATAATGCAAAATTTGATTTTAGTCCCACCTAAATAGGCAAGTCTATAGCACCAATTGTTGAGCATAATGTATCATTGAATGCTTGCAATGTGAAAGTAGATGTCACTATGTGTGATGTTGGAAGGCTCAAATAATCTAAATCAGTCATGGTTATTATGTTGATCGATGAGCCTGTATCAATCAACACTCACTTGTATGATATCCAATTGACACAAGCGATTACACGTAACAGAGGGTACGCTATGTTGGTTGGTACTTATTTAATTTCATGGTAATAGAATGTGAACATAGGATCTTTGTATTTTTGGACATACCCCACAAATTTAGTGAATGCATTAGGATATCAGGGCTAAAGCTTGATAGATTTGAGAATCTCCATGAGCGCTTCCTTATATCTAGGAGACTGCTAAATAATCTCATAAATGGAGAGATTGGATGATGTCATCTACAGTCTCTGAGTAAGCATGTTTGTAATGATAATCACTAGTTATGACGGTGGACCTGGTATTAGGTTTTGAGCCAACAAGGATTGAGGTACAAAAGGGATTTGAATAGAAGCTATAGGTAGCTCCACTTGATTATACCTTTTATTATGTGTCACGATATTTATCATACATACAAATCAATGTGTGGATGGATTTGTATCTATCTCATTAACATATTTGTTTTGGTTACCCTTGACCTCATGGGTGGGTAAGGGATATTTAAAAATTCCCATATGCTGATTATCTGGGGTGAGAGGGTTGTCTATCTGCAATTGGTTCTTATCTAGCATGTTTTGTACTAGGTTTTTGAAACCATAGCATGTTTGTATATCATGTCCATTTTACCTATGATAAGCACAATATAGATCCTCTCTCTACCCTTTAGGTTTTGGATGGGCATGATCTATCAAGCGGATTTCAAGTAAGGTAATCGCCTTAGCCTCGCATAATATGTTGAAAAGAGATGCCCAAGACTAAAGCAGTGGCATGTATGTGCAAGGAGGACAACGTTGTTGATCTTACCCTTGTTTTCTTTGGTATTGGTTATTATACTACATTGGAGGGGGTTGAGCTTGATAATTAGGCTATTGTGGCACTTTTTTCGCTTTAGGAATATTTAAAACAATCTGATTAACCAAAGCCAATTTTGTTTGATGATGATTATTATGGGGATTTTTGTTCCATTCCTTTTGTAGACACAAAAATTTGACACACCTCAAAATTATATTTTCCTAATAAAACATGTTAATCATCCTAACAATGTGAAATTTACCCTTAAGTACCCCTACCTTGATATTTGTGCAAAAAATAAAATTGAAAAATTGAAAAATTCGGGCAAGATCGACAAAATCAGACCTATTCAACAATTTTGACTGGCCTAAAATCATCTAATTCCCATGTACATCTAATTTAGGTGCTCTATTGGGATTTTGAACCTAATCTAGGTAAATCCAAATTCTTGACAAATTCAGGTGATCCAAATTTATCCAAATCGAGCAAAAATCCAAATTGGCTTAACAACCTGGCCTATTATCACCCACCTCCTTGATTCCTCGACATGAATAAAGAATTTAAACCCCCATACCCCCTAAACAGACTAATGGTGATAATTTATAGGAAAGCTTGATTGAAGAAGGATATTTAGGAGCTTTGTTGCAAGTTGCAGTGAACATTTTAGTATTTTGATCACCATTCCAAAAACCCACAGACATGGTGACACATATTGTATACTTAGATCTAGTTTATCCTTAGCTAAAATTTTATTTCTTGCATTATTTTCACAAATTTGGGTTACCCAAATTCATCATAAGCATCCGATTTTAACCATTATTTTTGCAGAACTAGTTGTTAGATTATTTTGGGTCACCCAAAATCATACATAGCATCCGAAATCATACCAGTTTCATATTAGGGGTAAAATTTTGATAGCTATATTACTAGTTTGATTCAAATTTGCATTTTTATTTCTTATCTACTTTTAATACTGCACTACATATTACTATTGCTATTGTATTTACTACATTTAATCTTTCATGTTTTGCATTAGATTAATTGATCCTTTACTTTATTTATGGTTTGCTAAAGGAACCAAGGGGATTTAAATATACATATCATGATCTACTATGACCTATGTAGATCCCCATACCTAATTCCAAATTTTAGTGTTGCATTGTGAAATTATAGATTTCTAGCATATTCGGTTGACCCAAATTCGTCTGACAAATTTAGACGTATGACTTCATCTTAAAGACAACCAAATTCATCTCGTTGACCTGAATTCATCCGAAATAAAACATTTGAATTAGGTAAGAATCTAAACTGGTTTTCTTGTACTTCATATTTATATTTCTCTATCTTATATGCATCTACATTTAATCAAAAAAATAGAAAATACCAAAAACATAGACTTTACTGCATTTTTCCATATTAGTCAAAATACAAAACACAAAAGAAAAAGAAAAACATGTTAGCATAGATCTTCATCTCTTGATTTTTACAAAACCATTGCATCTTAGTCAAACTTTACAAAGCTTTCTAGCTAGATCTGTATACTTTGTTTTCATTTGAAATTTAAGTGCATATAGCTAGGAAGAAATTGCATTTTAGCCAAACCCTAGGTGTGTGCATTTAAAAGGAATACATCAAAACATCCACTTTACCTAGGCATGGAAACCATCATAGAAAGTGTTTCCTAGTGAACCCCATCCTATTCATTGATAAACATCAAGGAGAGCGCAACTCAAGAATTTCTCATCTGAGGTGCAGATCCATTATTTTTCCTCCCCCTTTCAGGTGCATATCCATTATCCTAAAAGAAATGGGTGTAAAAATTATGGTTTTACACCTTCTTACAAATATTTATGTCTCCCTCCTAGATCTTAATGTCCTCAATAACTTTATCTTATGCCAAAGTCTCTTCGAATGTTTGATATTGCGAAAACTATAAAAGAAGTGATGTGTGCTTTGAGAAACTTTTTGTATTCGTGTCAGTTCTAAAATAGGTACAAAGAAAGGCAGTTTTGATATTATCTTCTGCCATCTATTTTTATAGTCCATAACTGGCTCATCATCGAATTATTGTAAGTTTGATAAGTCAGTTAGGTTTACCTTCTTCTTGACTCCAAAGGAGAAGCATTCTAGGAAGGCATTTGCTAGTTGTTCAAAGCTAGAGATGTTATGTCAAGGTAATTGGTTGTACCACTCTAAAGTTGCACTAGATAGAAAAGCATCATTATCTTGTGATTGAAAACACAAGTTCATGAAACATGTGACATACTCTTGGGCATCATCGTCCCCTCTAAATTTTTCCATCTTAGGCATTTTGAAATGCTCTGGGTAAGCAAGACAAGAAATTAATTGTTCAAGGGGTTTATTGTATAATTTGTGCAATGTGGGCTTTTGGTAACCCACTCCTTGTTTCTCTAGTGATTGAATTCGCTCTGTGAGGAATTTATATGCCTAAAATGAGATAATCTCATTCTCTTGAAGAGATCTCCTAGGAGGAGGAGGTGGAAGGTTCTTGTTTTATCGAGGTGGAAAATTGTAATCATCTACCACATCCTTTCAAAATAACTTAGGATATGCTTGATCCTGGTCCTCTGCATCTATCTCTTCATAGGCATCATATTCTAGTGGATTTAGTGCTTGGCACTATCTTGGTTGAGACTGATGAATAAAGGTGGGAGGAGGATGGTTGTTAGTTGGCCTAGAGGGTAACTCCTACTGCTGCACAATGTGCCTTGTGTTAATTTGTTGCTGGTAAGTGCTAGGCATAGGAATTTCATCATGAGCTATCCTACATGATCACTCTTCATGCAATCTATGTTCTAGAATTCTCTCCTCATGCAACCTATGCTCATACAACCATTAGTGATGTAACCTATATTGTTCTACGTGTTCATGATCTAGGTGCTCTTGCTTATGGCACAAATAATCCAATTGGGATTGGACCAATTGCTCTTTTTTATTGGTGTTGGGTCTAGGTAGCCGATTTATTTGATCTACTGTATGTGGCCTATGACTTCTCATATCAATATGAGGGGTTTTGGCTATTTTAGTTCGTGTAGTGGATATGGATACCCTCTTATATTGATCAATCAAAGATGTGTTTACTTCATGCTCAACCCTAGGGATATTGTCCTCATGTAATGATTGCATAGGAGTATGTCGTGTTCAAGTAGAACACTCTTCACGCGTATGGATAGGATGTACTAAATATTCATGACACCCATCCTCAAAATGAGTATGGATGAAGGAAGGTGCTCTATGAGCTACATTAGGTCCATACCTATCTATATGATTTAGCTCATGACTCAACCAAGGGTGATCAAAAGGAGTACCTCCTCCATATAGACTAGGTAAGGGTATGTAGCCCATCCCATGCTTAGATGGGAGGACAAATTGATTGGGTACATGAATTCATGTGACCCCTCTGCTTGGCCCCTCAATGGGTGGATCTTGTATAGAAGTAGCAAAATATGGATGAGGTCTAATAAGATCCTCTTCTTGATCGAGGTAAGGTCCCATAGGTGTCTTCCTTATAAGGGTATCTCGATGATCAGATCCTCCATGAGTGGAATTATCTTTGTAATGGTTGTTAGAACACCGTTCAAGTAAGAGTAAATTTGTTGGGCTATAACGAAGGTGTTTTGGAACTTCTTGTGCATTCTATGTAGCCTCAATTTGTGATTGTACATGGCTACATGTTGTGACCATTTTATGTTGAGTATGCATATAGTAAAGAAATAAATAAACTATACAATATGATTATCTCGTTTAAAGATTCTTTGTGTTTCCTAAGTTGGTTTGTGTATTTTGATTCATTATTTTATTTATTTTCTCTTGTTCGAGTTTTTGATATTATTGATATAAATAATCAGTTAAAAGGATTTCACCTGTATCCTCTCACACATAGACCTAGTGATGAAGTGCAGGTCATGAAACCCACCAAGATTTTGTGATGAAGTCCAAATCCAATGAGGGAGTCCAAGTCCTAGTAGTCCTCACCCAGTTCACCTCGGTCAGTGATACACCTCTTTGAAAAGAGATGCATGCTATATTCCTTAGCTATGATGGTTCTTAGAATGTACTTGGCCAGAATGGGGTGTGAAGAACCATAAGCAAGCTAACAAGGTGGTGATGAAGGTCATCATTGTTAGTCTTGATCAATTATTAGGTGTGAATTCCAACTCGCTGATGTTTAGTTTGAGATGTGGTGTATGTGGGTTCTTTTTACTTTATGCAAAAAGAAAGATGCAACATGGAGCAATCAATGATATTTTTCTAATGCATAAAATATGTTTCAAATTTCCAAAATTTAAAATAAGAATATTTTAGTTTCAAAAAATTTGAAAGTGCAAACCCTAAATGATGTTAACCTTTAGACAGGCAAAAAGCATGCAAACCCTAACAAACAAAAAAATAGGGGTCATCGCTGTGTAATACAGTCTACAATAGAGGTTGTCTGAAATAAGAGCGGTCAAAAACATGGGTTGCTATACCCTAGAGCAACCAATAGTAGAGGTTGTTGGACCCAAGAGTGATCAAAGGTAGAAAGCTTCAAATTTTATAATTTCTCTAATTTTCTCTATTAAAACTTTAAATCCTATCTTTTTATGTGAAAATTAGTTTAATCAAGTGTAGAGATACTCATAGGGTATGACGGTGGCTTTTGTGAGTCATTCCAACATAAGCGGTTGTACCTACAATTCAAGAAAATAAAGAAAAGAGGTGATTAGCAACAAATTATTAAATGTGGAAAAGTCCCACACTATGATCGCCACTGTAGAGTAGCAAAAACCATACACCTAAACATGTAATATGAAATAAAATTGACAAGAAATATCATGTAGCCATAATGACAAAGAAATAGAGAAAATATGGTGCCCCTCTCATTGATATTTGAAATTGTCTTGTTACAAAGCGGTTACAAAATATCCCTCTTAGGGATTAACCAATTTGATACAAATTACAATAGAAGACCAAGAGATATGTGTAATTTGTAGTCTTTTCTCTCCCAAAATTGATTATGGAGGGTTTATTTGTAACCTTCACTTGATGATGTAAATATTAAAGGATATTTATGATGATTAGCTCTTGTTGAGACTAGAAACCTACACATAAAAGCACTTACAAGAAATCAGTAGCAAATGTGGAACCTCTCAGGATGAGGTCCATTTCCATATATGCAAATGAAATAAAAATGCTTAAAACAATAAAGAAATGCATGCAAACTGAACAAAAACTATGCTAGAATATAAATTGAATACTGATAATGCTAATGTAATCTGAAAATATAGAGAATATGAATTTCACAGAGAGGCCATCATAGGTTAAAGTGGCTAGCTCTATTAGCTATCAAATGGTATAGTGGTTGTACCTATGGATTGCTTTGAGGTGAAGAGACCACTAAATAGAGAGTCTATTCTTCATGCTCGATGCGGGGTAACTTCTAATTTTTTTGTCAAATTTATATTCAAGGGTCTTGCTCTTTGAAACATAGCTAAATTGTAGGAATTGGCTCAAATTCAAAATGATTGATGATGATCAATGGTGTAATTTTATCTTTAAGATCCAAAGGACTCCATTGATGCGAATGCAAGCTTCATGTCTAGATTTGGGCAGTATTCCATTGCTTATGAGAGAATGTTCTCTCTATTCATCAAATCGACAACACTTCATTGCATTCCTCTTCGATCTCACCTCTTTATTTTGTGAAATTTTTGGGCTTCTTTTTTAATATTTACCGATGGAAATATTGGCTTTCCAGGTTATCCAAGATCAAGATTCAGTTATGATCTAAGCAACCCAAGCGTCACTTCTAAAAACTTCTTGTGGTTAGTCGTTACACTAAATTTTCCCTGTAACTGATTTAGCTTAGCTCGGGGAGCCCAAGTTTGTTACATGCATGGCCAAACCAAGGTGGAGTGACTAAGCTTGGGGTTTTCACATGGTCCAGTGACCGTTGGAGGCTGCTCCTAGGTACAACGATCGAGATTGTAAAGGGACATATTCCCTATTTGAGTGGTCAAAACCACTATTAGGTCTTGGGAAGGCCCAAGGTGAGTCATATGGCATGAAAATGTGTTCATATGGGTAGAAAATATAATATGTTAGTTTTAGACTTGAATATGATAGTCAATGGCTTTGTGTTTGATTTATTTTTGCATTGAATCAACTTATGCATCACTCCCTATGTATATCATCCTACATACCTATACTTATACACTCCCTACGTATGTATATTTATACATAAGTTTATTTCTTACATTGCAACCCCTAAAGCCCCTTTATTATTATGTTATCATTGTTCTCATGTTTCTCATTTCTAGTAACTTAGATTTAGACTTCTATATTTTTTTAAATATTAAGATAGACTTTCATTGAAATTTCTTTAAAATGTAGTAAAAACTAAAGTGTTCTTCCTCTAAATAGGGTTTTTGGATAGAGGGCCTTCCAAATTGTTATCATCTACATCATCAAAAAAATATTGGAGTAAGTTTCAATATTTTTGGGTAAGCATCCTATGAGATAGCTACTAAATAGCTTCTACTAACTACTTTACACGTGTTTGTCATATAAGCTATTTTTTAGATAAATTCAATGTATTCAAGTTTTTTAAGATTAGAAATGTTATTTGGAATTTCTCCTACAATTTATTCTAGTCAAGATCCAAAATCAATTGGATCCTCATCTCACCAATATTTGGTGGACTTTTTCTATGCAAGTTTTTCCACTAAAGCAGCAATCGTGTCATCTTGGATAGGGCCATTTAAACTGAGGATTCCTTGATAGATCCAACAACTTTAGCTACGTTAGATTATTGAAATAAATTATAAATTTTTCACAAGACTATAGTTGTATAGCAATTTTTGTTGCAACTACTTCAAATTTTTGAGTTCTTTTGGTATCATGGTAAGATGTAAGGGATATCATCCATTGTCAAGTTGGTCAACATTCTCAAGTTCCCTAAAAAGGTAGGGATTTTCCTTGTTAAACTGTTTGCTTGGAAAAAGAGCACTTCATTTTTTGGCAATGGGTTAGAGGCTAGAGGAATGTGGCTAGAGAAAGAATTGCGTAATAAGTGTGATACTCCAAATCCACTCAATTCATGCATGCAAGTGGATAAGCTCTTATTAAATCCATTATGTGATAAATCAAGCACTTGCTAACACTTGCATTCCAAGAGCTTATTGGAAAATGGGTTGTTAAAATAATTATCTTGTAGTTGAAGTATCATCATACTTGGAAGGTCATATATTTTCTAAAATATAAGCATGAGTGAAACTAAGGATATTAGCAACATTGAAATTATTACAATGGATATCATTCTAAATACAAGAATTTTGGCAAGTTGCATTCTAATCTCAATTATTATGCATATCAATCAAATATCATTATTTTATGTGCATAAGTATTTATAATCGTCCAAGAGGGAAGTACATTGAATAAGTAGCATTTTGACATAATAGTAAAAGTGTAAAAGCATCCCATTTGTTTGTTGAGAGTGAAGCATAATTTATACCATTCAATTTCCAAGAAAAACTTGGAATACTCCATAAGTGGAAAATATCTTAAAAGCACTTGAGAATATTCTTAGATTCAATGATGACTAGAACAAGTTCCAAAAAAAATTGAATTGTCAATAGACTGTGATGCATATTCTTCTACAAGTTTTTAAAAAAAATTAATCATCTCTAAACATGCTATCAAGAAATATCTATAAAATAGTACTTTGTGGGCACTTTTGATATCTTTCTTTATCACTTTATGAATGCATTTTCTCATTGACATCTACTACAAAGATAGATGGGATCTATGAAGAAATTTTATAAAAGTGCTAATGAACTAAGAGTAAGAAGGATTGGCAACATGTATCTATCCAATTCTTCTTGTTTACACTTACCTGCATCAATATTAGATTGTCTCCTTGTGGATCTTGAAGCTATTTTTTATAGTTTGTTATTTTTATCCATCATTTTTTTTTTGAGTTTTTGTGTCTTGAAGTTCTTGGAATATTTATCATCTCTTGTTATCATAGCATATCTTTAGAATGAAAGTGAATGACTCTTACATTTTGGTATTACATTTTAATTGTCTTACGAGAAGACAATTAGTCCTTACTTTGCTATACATTTATATAACCTATATTGTATTCTATGATGTGCTTTTACATAGTTATTCTATCCCCACTTGGTGGCTTGTCATGATTAATAACTTAACTAGTGTTCTTCTATTGATAATAAGTAGACCTCTAAAGGGTTTTTCCTCTTTGTAGTTCCCTATAATTTTTATAAATTTTAAGTAGATATAAATCTATTTACAAGGTTTAAATATATAAATTAAAAAATTATATTGTTTTATATTTTTCATAATACATATAACTCTATTTATAAGGTCTCAATATACAAATAAAAAAATAAATTATTTTTTAATATGTAAGTGTTAGATGTTTTATATTTAACTTGAGTATATATGTGTATGCGTGTGTATAAGTGCACATTGTTAATAAATTAGTGTTGATTCTTTAAAAATGACTAATACTACCTTTGAGTGGTTATGAATTTTACCTTAAGTTTACATGATTATTGGTTGATATCACCTAACATATTGAGAAGAGTTCCTTGAAAACTTGAGTGAAATGTGCTCATGTTAATTTTTGTGACTATAGTGTCTATAACTTTAAACATCACTCAATTAAATATACTAAGTAAACAATATCCTTTCCATGAGAATCATTTTGAAGTGCTTGGAATATTTATTGTCTCTTGTTATTATACTATATCTTTAGAAAAGAAGTGAACTACTCTTACATTATGATATCACATTTGGTTGTTTTATGAGAAGACAATTAGTCTTTGCTTTGCATGTGTATAACATCTATTCTATTCTAAGATGTGCTTAACATAGTTGCTATATCTCCACTTGGTAGCTTGTTATGATTAACATTTTAACTAGTATTCTCGAAATCTAATGGATTTCTCTTCTACATCGTTTTAGTTTCCTAGAAATCTTATAAATCTATTTATAACATTTTAATATATAAATTAAAAAATTAAATTATTTTATAATTTTTTAATACATATAACTCTATTTATAAGGTATATATATATATATATATATCTTAAATGGTTGCATATTTAATATTATATATATATCCTTTAAAAATGAGCTATAATACCTATGAGTGGTTATGACTTTTATCCCAATTTTACATGATTATGGTTAATGCCGTAGAAAAATGTTTCAATGAACTTTAGTGAGATGTGTTGGTGTTATTTTTTTTTTTTTTTAGAGATTTGTTTTTTTTATTACATAGGAGAGTTGGTTACAACCACTATTTTTAGTAACTAGTCAACGTAGGGTTCAAATCATAGGGATTGCTCCCAACAAACCTATTCATCGACGTGAGATGGGAACCACCGGTCACTCGGGGTTCATACAATCGGCATCGGTCTAACGCGCATTCAAAGAATCTAGAGTAAACTACTAACTTTGTAAAAGGTCGATCTAACGCATGCTCAAAGGATTTAGAGCAAACTACTACCTTTACAAAGGGTTGGTTTCCTCCTAAGGTTTGAACCTAGGTCTCTCCTTGGTAAGTATCCAACCACACTTGCACTTACTAATCCACCTACCCCTTGACAATTTTTTCTTAAATATTATAACTAAAGTGTCTATCACTATTAAACACCACTCAATTACATATATTAAGTAAACAATATCCTTTTCATAAGAATTATAACATATAAATATTAAGCTTTATTTAATTAACTAAAAGTTTTTTTTTTTTTTTAAATAATTATATATAACCTATAACCTTATAAATGTTAACCATTATCTACCTAATTGTTTTTTTTATACATAGAATAATTGTAAGCTTTATTTAATTAACTAAATGTTGTAAAAAACCATACCTAAAAGTAACCATCATCTACCTAATTGTTTTTTTTATACATAAAATAATTGTAACTATCTTTCTTTTTTAATAACTGGTCACATGATCAAGTCGCATTGCCTCCTATCGTAGTGTCAAATCATGATGCTACCACTATAACCCACATTAAAGTTGTTAATGTGTCCTTTCGTGGATTCAAAACACAACTAAGAAGGTCCATCTATCTCTTCCATTGACCTGACTGTTTGCGTCTTATCTGGACCCACATTAGTTTGTTCCTATCACCTTCCTAGCGAATCTGTCGGTTTTTGTTTTTTAAGTTTGTATTATCAATAAGCAATGTAACAATTACGGACTACAGGGCCTTAATTAAATTATTATCAATTTATGGTCAATTAAAAATATATAATATCTAAGTTTATATATATAATTGTTTAATACATAAACACGCTGGCTATTATCTATGTCTTTTTCAAACATTAGTTCCTTTGAATTTTAATGGTGTGGACTAGTTTTGAGTCTTATGGTTCTAGATGCAAATGACTCTTCAACGACGACTAGTTTATTATCTGTGCCCTTTTCAAGCATTAGCTTCTTTGAATTTTAATGGTTTTGATTAGTCTCGAGTTTTAGGGTTAGATACAATATGATTTTTCAAATATAAAAATAAAATAAGAGTAAAATCAAATAAAAAATAGTTCATGGGTCTAGGTGGATTGGTAAGTTGAGGCGCTTACCGAGAGGAGTTCTAGGTTCCAATCTCACGGGCATGCCCATGCATAGCTAGTAGCTCGATCCAACTCCTCTGCATGTTGCATCTGACTGATGACGGCAATTTGTTTCTTGCTTCCTCGATGGTCCCCCTTCATGCCATGTGTTGAACCAGACTGACGAAGACGGTGCGAACCTTGTGCGTCCGGCGGTCCCCTCTACGTGTTGCACCTAACTGATGACCGCGATCTATTTCTTGCTTGTCCGACGGTCCCCTTTCATGCCACGTGTTGAACCAAACTGACGAAGACGGTGCGAACCCTGTGCGTCCGGCGGTCCCCATCTCACGGTCCCCATCTCACGCCGGGTTACCATTAACAAGACAATGGATGTGTTGGAAGCCTTCACTGATAGTTTGAACCCTGCCAAACAATTACTAAAAATTGTGATTGTAACCAATTCATCTATGTAACAAAAAAAATCAAATAAAAATTTATGTTTAAAACTTAATATTATTAAGAAAATTTAAGGTGCTCTACTACTTAAAAGTATTATTTATACAATAAATTGTAGCAGATGAAATCATCAAACATAAGTTAAAATGTATATTTAGTTTAGTTTTTTTTTTTTTTTTTTTTTAATTAAAAAGTTAAAGGAAGAAGAATGAATTTGATTATTATTATTATTTGAAATATGAATTTAATTATTTAATTAATGTTTTATTTTTACAATTTTGTTTAGTTCAAAATTTAAGAATAATGAGTGGATATGGCTTCTATGTAAAATTTTTGATAAAAAAAGTTTTGATAAAGTTAAAAGCTTTTGAAAGAGTTTTTAGTGTGCCAAGATTTTTAAAGTTTTATAATTCAACTTGTCAATAAAAAAAGTCTTAAAAAATATAGATGATGTCTAAGTAGAATTTAGTTATGTATACACTCATGTTTTACTATGAATATATCAAAACCTTTGTAAAAATCCACGTGTGGTCTACCGGTAAGGATGTCATCCCCATGGTGGATGTGTATAAGAAGCATTACTCTAAAAAAAAAACCATTATGGTTATGTGTTTAATAAATAGATTATAAAAACATTACATTTTAATTTCACACATTCTATAATAGTAAACACATGGAAAGAAGTTACACAATCAAAAATAATTTAAGAAATAAGTTAAATTTTTTTTCATGAGATAAACCTATAGTTGACACAAGAAGATCAACTTTACTAAAAGAATGAGTTAGATCAATAATTTTCCACTCCTAAAAAGGCCATAAAGGAAAATCCTTTTGTCTCATTAAATAACAAAGGTCATTACAATTTATTTGCAGCAATAAATAGAAGAAACGAAGAAGAGTGCACTAGAAAATTAATTGTAATATGCAACTTGAATTAAAAAAGAAATTAAAGTTACACAAGAAGATCCAACATCAATTTTCAAAGTGGAATAGGTGGTGGAGTTTGAGTCTAACCCAAGTAAATCATTTCTATTGTCTTCAAATAGTAGAAAACCATATTCCACAATTAAAAAAGTAAGTAATATAGAGGTTTTCCTCTACACTTTATGGTTTTGAGGATAACATAAAAAATAGAGGAGCATGGAGGTTACCCCTTGCAATTTAGGATTTTTGGTACAACATAAAAAATAAAGTAGTACTAAAATTATTCCTTGCACTTTTGAGTTTAGAAGGAAACATAAAAAGAAAGTAGTTTAAAGGTTTTTCCTTGTACTTCAAATTTTCTACAATAGTATATAAGTCAATTCGAAAATACTTTGAAAAACTATAATAAATGAAGAAGGATAAAAACATTAGTGGGAATGGTTAATACAGAAGAAGATCCTAAGTGCAAAATCAAAGGAAAAAAACATAAGGAGTATTAATTTGGAAAGTCAAAAGAATCACAAATCTTGATAAGAATTGGGTCAAATACATAGATAAGAAAAGAATAAAGATGAAGAGTATATCTTTGAATAATTGAGGTATGAATATGGTCCCATAAGAAGATAATGTTATAAAGATGCATATGGTAAAATTAAAAGATAGTGCCTATAGGATGTATTTAGGCCACATCAATATTAATCGTTTTGAGAATCCAAGGTGTGCCTATGACATGCACCTCACCCTCCTTGGGATTTGACACATACACTTAAAATTCCTAGGGATATGGATCCTTTTCTCTAATTACCATAGTCCTTATATGTGATCTCTCCTTAGTGTTGGAAATATGTTGAATATTTTCCATGTTATTTTGGTGGGGTTAACTCTAAAAGTTATTGGACACTCTCCATGTATCCTCATCGGGGTTTGAGGGTTGCATCCCTTGATAGAAGTTTTAGGGTTTCTTAAGCTATTTTTAAACCCATATGAGTTGTTTAGGGTTAAATATTTTTGAACCCATGTATTATTTCCCATGGTATTGTAAAAGTCATTCTTGTGTTGTTATTTTATTGCATTTGCATCAGGGTTTGAAGAGAGATGAGAGATGAACATTATTGTATTGGAGACGGTTAAGTTTATACAATAAGGAGATATTACTATGCTAGATTTTTCATGTAAGGATTTCCTAGGTAAAATATCATGTTATGTGTATATTTTTTATCTTCTTCTTCATTTTCCATTTCATTATGTATTTAATATTTTTCTAGAGTTAGTTTATCAGAGCATTTTGCTCTTCACTTAAATTCCTATACTTTCAAATAGGAGGTCTCTCGTCTTCTATTAGCTTCTTAATGGTAGGGGTGTCTATCATAGTGGTATAATTTTCCTCTAAGAGAAGCCATAATAGAAACACTCACTCTTCCTTGCATCATCTAGGTAGGTCATGTTGTCTATATTATCATATTTATAGTAGGCTAAGAGGTGGATCCCACATTTGCTCCATTAGCTATGTCTCCCTCATGATGTCATCTTAACCATATTATCCTAGTCTAGGTGGGCCTTAGATGGTGGGAATGGTGGGTTTGTCATGGTGGCTCTACCCTTTACAATGTGTATTGCTATCAATAATTAGGTAGGTAAAGCTTTGTAGTCAAATGTGCCTCTTCAAACTACCCTTGTATCTACTCCAATCAATGTAGATTTGGTGTACCTCATATTTATGGCTATGCAACACCTAGGTGTTCCAATAGGTTGTTATCTCAACCTAGTCCCAACTACCCATATCCTACAAGCTATTCCCTAATGATTGCAACAAAGGGTATGATAGTTGATCATAAAATCCCTCATCTATGCTACCATCTCTTAAGGAAATTCTTGCTTGGATGAATAGAATTTGGAAGCTTTATGAAGTTCATACATGGTGAAGTTCTCATACATCCACCCCTATAGTAAGAATATTAAACCAATAATATTAGCAACTCTATATCTGATCCCATAAAACATATAGAATTTATAACTCTAGGTATATTCCCATGGAAACTAGTACATTGTATCATGGTGGTTCTCCTCTATTGGATCATACAAAGGCCACAATAGAGCAATTGGGATATTATTTATTTCTTTGTGATAGTACATAAAGGAGAACACGATAATTACAACCACTTGGTAGACAAAATGAATAGTCTCTACGTCTTTGATTTATTATAGTAGTATCATTCCCTACCAATCCAAGCATCACTTCCCAATCAACTACTCCACTCACATAATGTAAATAGTCTATTCAATGCACATGGTTGGTATCACCTTAAGGATTAGGAACTCAATTGAATAGTAGATGCCATCATGCGTAAATGTGATATCAATGGTTCCCTTAATTGGGATGATCTCATGGAATATGTAGGTGTTAGACACCAAAGATAGGAATTTAATATTATAATATTGTACATAATATTATAATAAATGTAATTATCCCACATGTATGGATAATTGGTAGTGGTAGGTAGTTGAGTATTATATAATGTAGGCAAGAGGCTCATATGGGGGTATAGGGAGAAGAATATTGTATTATTGAGATCTCATATTGAGATACATTAAGGAGTGGATTATTTCAAATAAGGAGAATTGTATGGTGTTGCCCTACCTCAAGGGTTTGGTTTATAATTTAAAACATATTGGAGTAAATTGTTTATTTTTATGTATCATTGTGAAATTGTTATTATGCTTAATATTTGTGGATAAATATTGTTATTTTAGTAAATGTGAATGATTTTTATGTAATAAGCAAAGGAGGTTCATAATATTTGGTATCAAAGCAACAATTTTGGCAAAGTGGGGTTGTTTTTGTAGATCTAGGGCACATTTTTCCATAAAATTATTCCAAATTGTGAGGGCCATATCTATTTTAGTAGTCATTTTTAGAATATTTTTATTCTAGCATGTAGATCATTTCATGTAATACAAAAAGGACTACTCATTTGTTAAAATTCTGATAAGTATTTAGGAAGTTATGATTGTTTGAAGTTGGGTTATTTATGTCATTTTTTGGCTACAAATTTTTTTTCAAAAAAAAATATTCATATTAATTTTTTAGTAGTCATTTTTACAATATTTTTGCAGTAGCATGTAAATATTATTTTAGTACTACAAAAATGATTGCTCATTTGTTAAATTTTGATTAGTATTGTGAAATTTATGGTTGATTGAAATTGGGCTATTTATGTTGTTTTTTGGTTGCACGATTTTTTTCAAAAGAAAAAAATTCATATCAATTTTGTTAGCAGTTATTTTTAGAATATTTTTGTATCATTGCATATAGCTTCTTGAATACTACCAAAATAACTAGTCACTTGTTAAATTTAGATAAGTATTGAGTGAGTTACAAGTGTTTGAAGTTGGGCTTTTAAGGTTTTTTTTGGGCTATGTAGAAAATTCATGCAAGGGGGAAAACATCATATTTCTCAATCCAAGTAAGAAAATCAATTGCCATTTGTTTTATTTTGAAGAAAATCTACAAATTTCATTGTTTGAAGTAAAAAATAGATGAGATCTCACAAAACCTTACTTTAAAGAAGTTTCTATTATTTAAAACCCTAACTACTTTGGAATTCTTTTTTATTAAAGTTGCAAAGTTGTCAATATTTATTGGAAGGGATGATAGTGATTCTAGGGAATGGTTGATGAAGTGAATTTTTTTCTAAGGTGGAATAGAGATATAAGAGTTGTGGTTCTTTGTGGAGGGAAGCTTTTCCTTGGTATATGAACTTTGCTTGTGCCCATAAATTTTTTATACACAAGGGGAGAATTTTAAATTGCATTTTAAGCAAATGGAGATTAGAGAAAAAAGTTGAAAAGATAGCTAGACTCTAGGATGAAGAAAAAGAATTAAAAAGAGGGAGAATTTGAAGAAATTGACAATAGAAAAAGATTTTTAAAAAAATGTTCAAAAGGATTTACTTGAATAAAAAAATATTTTGCAAGTTCATGGTTGTATTCAAAAGAAAAAATATTATCTCTATAAACCCTAACAACAATCATAATTTCATCAACAGGGATTTGGCTAACAGTTTATAGGCTCCAACAAAGAGTATAAAAAAAGGACAATTTCAAGGAGAAATATTTCAAATTTTTGAAGACTTGAAGATTTCTATGGATAAGTATAATTTGCATAATAATTTTAATGCTATTGAGATGGATGATGTGGATATTATTCTTGGTTATCCTTTGTTGTATTCTTTGGGTACTATTAGCATTAATGTACAAAAGAAGTTTATGAAGTTATGGTATCAATAAAAGAGGATAACACTACAAGATATTTCTCAGCTTAAGGAATAAGGATCAACGTAAAACCAAGATGTAATGTAGGAGAACAAATTGAATAATCCAAATAAATTAAAATAATTAAGGAGGTAGTGGTAGATATACAAGAAGAGGCAAAAGTAGAAAGCATAATAGAAAAGCATAAAATAGAGAGGCAAAAGATTGAAGATTCAAGGAAAGTACAACATAGGACTAAGGTTGGAGCATATCGCCATCCACATCACCATGAGAGGCAACAATCATGGAGACAAGGTAGAGAGCAACAAAGGAGCTATAATGGATATACATGGAGCCATAGGAGCAACAACTATGGAGATTCAAGTGGCACAAGGGCAGCTTGGCAACATTGCAAACTACCACCAATCAAGATTTCTCTTGGATGGAGGGATAATAAAGATTAATACAAGTTGTCATCATTGCTTAGAAGATCATACTATTTAGTTTCTTCTTATGTTTTGAGGATGAAATATTTGTAAGGGGTGGAATGTTATGTACCTAGGGATAAGAATGTAGGGAAATAATATTGTATATGGTATTATGGTATGAGTGACACATAAAATTATAATAATACATAACATAGTTCCATATTTTAATATTACACTTTGTAAACACTTTATAACTCATGGAAGGTGAATCATCACATTCTTGTATAAAGAAATATGTATCCCCAATTGTAAAAGAAAGTCATATGAAGTATTCTTTTAAGAGTCTTGGCTCATGGATATGGAGAGCTTGTGGAGAAATTCCTTTCATAAGGATTATTTTTGGTGTTGCCCTACCTCAAGGATATTATCTATCTCTATTTTATTGTGTGAATTGTTATTATGGATGCATGTTTGATATTTTTGGATATTGGTGAATGATTTATTGTTAATAAGAAGAAAGGTTTATAATAGTTGGAGTGCAACTCCCATATATTTATTACCTCAAAGCATAGGTCCTATTTTTGCTACACATACACCATGTCTACTATTCTCCAATGTCTAATCTAGGTCAAAATAACATGATCCATAACTATCAATCTAGCATTAGTCCATGTCCAAAACCATCTTGGCTTGCACTACCTCTAAAGTTGACTATCAATAGTGGAGGTAGATGGCTAGCCCATAAAGTCCGCTTCTCCTTGATGTCATTCTTAGTTGCAAGATTTATATACACCTTATTTGCGTTAGTATACCCTATAGGTAAAATTGAATCTAATCTAAGAATCTAAAATATTTAAATATAAAATTTTAAGTAGCAACATTGCTTTTTTGGTGCCATTGTCAATATCCTAACTTAATTAATGAATTCCTATTATCATTGATAGGATTGTAATGACATCATCACTTTTTAGGCTATATTGCTTCTTCTTGGTAACATTTATCATTTAACAATGTGATCATTGTGTCGACATAATTTTTTTTCATATTATTTGCATGTGTAGTAGTATAAGAAGCATGTATAATATATTGTGGGATGGCTTGTTAGAAAAGATTACAGCTTGATAACTTGCTTGGGATGCTTATGATGTAGTAGCTTCATCAAGAAGGTTGTGATGACCATTAAGTAATATGATTATAATAGAATGTTTACATGAAAGAGGTATAAAAAGAACATTGGAATAGGAACATTTCATGATTAAAAGTAATAGTAAATAGTAAAAGTGTCATTGTCATATTGGTATTAATAAAAATAAAAATAAAAGGAAGACCAAACGAAGCTCTAAAATGAAAACATAAAGAAGTCACTATGGGTTTTCATATTGGTATTAATAAAACTAAAAATAGAAGGAACCAAATGAAGCTCTAAAATGAAAACAAAAGGAAGCCACTATGGGTTTTCATATTGGTATTAATAAAACTAAAAATCGAAGGAAGACCAAACGAAGCTCTAAAATGAAAATAGAAGGAAGCCACTATGGGTTTTCATATTGGTATAAATAAAACTAAAAAATTAAGTTAGATTGAATGAAGCTCTAAATGAAAATAAAAAGAATTCCCAAATACGAAATCTGGTTAGGGTTTTCATATTGGTATTAATAAAATTAAAAACTGAGAGAAGATCAATGAAAACAGAGAGAACAACCAAATACATATACATAGTAATTAAAATATATATTCAAATATCTACTTGTTAGAACATAAGTTTTTTAGATCAAATGGTATAATCTCAATTTTTATATTCAAGTTTAAATTTTGCGTACCAAAATATACAAGTTTATATTCAAAGCTCAAAGCTCTAGCTCTACCTCCATCGTGCACTCCTAAATGTTCAAAGCCCTAGCTCTACCTCCATTGTGCACTATAAAAATGCTCAAATCCCTAGCTCTACCTCCATCGTGCGCTACCAAAATGCTCAAAGACCTAGTTCTCCCTCTATTGTGCACTGCAAATGATGATCAAAGCCCTAGCTTCCCCTTCATTGTGTGCTACAAAAATATTGCTTAAATCCCTAGCTCTACCTCCATCGCACGATATGAAATGTTGCTCAAAACCCTAGCTCTACCTCCATTGCATGCTACGAAATGTTTCTCAAATCCCTAGCTCTACCTCTTGTCACGTGTTGCAAAATTCTCAACCAAAATTATGCTCAAATCCCTAGCTCTACCTTCATCATGCACTACAAAATGCTCAACCAAAATACTGCTCAAAGCCCTAGCTCTACCTCTATCACGTGCTACAAAATGCTTAATTGAAATGTTGCTCAAACCCCTAGCTCTACCTCCATCATGCATTGTGAAATGCTCAACCAAAATATGACTTGGGATTTTTTCATGCTCTTTAACATTTTATTCATTGAGACTGAACCGCCCTCTTAGACCTAAGAGGGTTGTTTATAATCGCCCTCTTAGGTCACCCTAAGAGAGCAGTTATAATTGTCCTCTTAAACCTAAGAGGGCAGTTCATAATCGCCCTCTTAGGGTGACCCTAAGAGGGTATTTATCCTAAGAGGATGGTTTTTAACCGCCCTCTTAGGATCTATTAAGGTGATTTTTTACCACCATAAAAAACAACCTTACTTTAGCTATCATTAAAGTATTTTTTTTGTGTGGTGTTGTTCATTATAATGTCGCATATAATTGGACAACTCTAGATATTTTTATTTTTAGTGGGCAATATAAGGGGGAACACTCATGCTACAAAAGATGACTTTTCATGTTCGATCTTAGGTAAAATCTATTTATCAATAAATATTTTGAGTTCATTGTTAAATTTTAATTATTTGAATGACATTTAATTAATTTGAGAATATTTTAATTCATAGATGGATAGTTTTTCTTATTGTGAGTGAAATTGGAGTGAATAAGCGTTCATCCAGTCACTAAAGAAAAAAAAAATGTGAAATAAAGGTAGAGGACCTTGTATATATTCATTCTAATCTATTCCTTTTATCATGAATTTCACTTAAGTTTCAAACTAGTGCTAGAAGGACGTGGGATTATAGTGGCTTCTAATATGACAATGATAAAATTTCACTAAAGGTAATTATAAATGATATAGATAATATATTAATTGGTGAAGGAGATCCCCTTTCCATGGCCCAAGAAGGACAATGCAGTAAAACTACTACTGCTCCTTTGAATTCAATTTTGGTTGGATCCACTACTAATGCACAACCAAAATATTTTGATGATGTATATCATGATATTTAAATTGAGTCATCATTTTATTTATTTATTTATTTGTGATGTGTTATTGACAAATAATCCACTTGTAATATTTTGCATCATTATGCAATATATACATTTTTATTTTAGACCTTAATGCAATTATTGAGAATTCACTCATGCATTACATTTAAGCATATCTAATATGTTGATTTTAGACTTGAATATGATAGTTAATGGGTTTGTGTTTGATTTATTTTTACATTGAATCAACTTATGCATCACTCCCTATGTATATCACCCTACATATCTATACTTATACACTCCATATGTATATTTATACATAAGTTTATTTCTTACATTGCAACCTCTAAAGCCCCTTTCTTATCATGTTATCATTGTTCTCGTGTTTCTCAATTCTAGTAACTTAGATTTATACTTCTATATTTTTTTGAAATATTAAGATAGAATTTCATTGAAATTTCTTAAAAATGTAGTAAAAATTAAAGTGTTCTTCCTCTAAATAGGGTTTTTTTTAGATAAAGGGCCTTCCAAATTGTTATCATCCACATCAACAAAAAATACTGGAGTAAGTTTAAATATTTTTGGGTAAGCATCCTATGAGATAGCTACTAAATAGCTTCTACTAACTCAAGTGTTGTAGGTTACCATACTCTACAAGTGTTGGTCATATACACTATTTTTTAGATAAATTCAATGTATTCAAGTCTGTTAGATTAGAAATAATGTTTGGAATTTCTCCTATAGTTTATTCTACTCAAGATCCAAAATATGTGGGGTTCTTATCTCACCAATTTTTGGTGGAATTTTTCTAGGCAAGTTGTTCCACTAAAGCAACAATCATGTCATCTTGGATATGACCATTTAAACTCAATATTCCTTGATACATCCAACAACTTTACCTATGTTAGATTATTGAAATAAATTATAATTTTTTTACAATAATATAGTTGTATAGCCATAGTTGTTGCAACTACTTCAAATTCTTGAGTTATTTTGGTATCATGGTAGGATGTAAGGGATTATCATCCATGTTCAAGTTGGTTGACATTGTCAAGTTTCCTAGAAAGGTAGGAATTTTCCTTGTTAAACTATTTTCTTGTAAGAAGAGAACTTCATTCTTTGGCAATGGGTTAGAGGCTAGAGAAATAATTACATAATAAGTGTGACACTCCAAATCCACTCAATTCATACATGCAAGTGGATAAGCTCTTATTAAACCCATTATGTGATAAATCAAGCACTTGCTAACACTTGCATTCCAAGAGCTTGTTGGAAAATGGGTTTTTAACATAATTACCTTGTAGTTTAAGTATCATCATACTTGTAAGGTTATATATTTTCTAAAATATAAGCATGAGTGAAACTAAGGATATTAAAAACATTGACATTATTACAATGGATATCATTCTAAATACAAGGATTTTGGCAAGTTGCATTCTAATCTCAATAATTATGCATATCAATCAAATATCATTCTTTTATGTGCATAAGTATTTATAATAATCCAAGATGGAAGTACATTGAATAAGGAGCATTTTGACATAATAGTAAAAGTGTAGAAGCACCCCATTTGTTTGTTGAGAGTGAAGCATAAATTCTATCATCCAATTTCCAATAAAATCTTGGAATACTCCATAGGTGGAAAATATATTAAAAGCACTCGAGAATTTAAACAAAATGTTTAACACATTTTTCTCTTCTTAGAGTCAATAATGACTAGAAAAAGTTCCAAAAAAAATTGAATTGTCAATAAATGGTGATGCATATTCTTCTACAAGTTGTTTAACCAATTTAATCATCTCTAAATATGCTATCAAGAAATATCTATAGAATAGTACTTGGTGGGCACTTTTGATGTCTTTCTTTATCATTTTGTGAATGCATTTTTCTCATTGACATCTACTACAAAGATAGATGCGATCTATGAAGAAATTTTATGAAAGTGCTTATGAACTAAGAGCAAGAAGGATTGGGAACAAGTCTCTATCCATTTCTTCTTGTTTACACTTACCTGCATCAATATTAGATTTCCTCTTTGTGGATCTCGAGGCTATTTTGTATAGTTTGTTATTTTTATCCATCTTTTTTTTTTAGTTTTTATATCTTGAAGTTCTTGGAATATTTATCATCTATTGTTATCATAGCATATATTTATAATTAAAGTGAATGACTCTTAAATTTTGGTATTACATTTTAATTTTCTTACGAGAAGACAATTAGTCTTTACTTTGCTTTACATTTATATAACCTATATTGTATTCTATGATGTGCTTTTACATAGTATCCTTACGTGGTTGCTTTTCATGATTAATAACTTAACTAGTGTTCTTCTATTGATAATAAGTAGACCTCTAAAGGTTTTTTCCTCTTTGTAGTTCCCTATAATTTTTATAAATTTTCAGTACATATAAATCTATTTATAAGGTTTCAATATATAAATTAAAAAAATATATTGTTTTATATTTTTTATAATACATATAACTTTATTTATAAGGTCTCAATATACAAAATAAAATATTATTTTTTAATATATAAGTGTTAGATGTTTATATATTTAACTTGAATATGTATGTGTATGTGCATGAGTGCACATTGTTAATAAATTAGATGTTTATACTACCCTTGAGTGGTTATGAATTCTACCTTGATTTTACGAAATTATGGTTGATATCACCTAACATATAGTAAAATTTTGAGAAGAGTTCCTTGAAAACTCGAGTGAGATGTGCTCATGTTAATTTTTGTAACTATAGTATCTATAACTTTAAACATCACTCAATTACATATGTTGAGTAAACAATATCCTTTCCATGAGAATCATCTTGAAGTGCTTGGAATATTTATTGTCTCTTGTTATTATACTATATATTTGTAAAAGAAGTGAACTCTTACATTATGGTATCACATTTTGATTGTTTTATGAGAAGACAATTAGTCATTGATTTGCTTTGCATGTGCATAACATCTATTCTAAGATATGCTTAACATAGTTGTTATATCTCCACTTGGTAGCTTGTTATGATTAACATTTTAACTAGTGTTCTCTAATTGATAATAAGTAGAAATATAATAAATTTCTCTACATCGTTGTAGTTTTCTAGAAATTTTATAAATTTCTTTATAACAGTTTAATATATAAATTAAAAAATTAGATTATTTTATAAATTTTTAATATGTAGAATCTCTCTCTCTCTCTCTCTCTCTCTCTATCTATATATATATATATATATATATATATATATATATATATACCTTAAAAATGAGATAAAATGTGGTTATAATTTTTTTCCCAATTTTACATTATTATGGTTACTACCATAGAAAAATGTTTCCATAAACTTTAGTGAGATGTGCTCATGTTATTTTTTCTTTTTCTTAGAGTTTTTTTTTTATTATTATTACATAGGAGAGTTGGTTATAGCCACTAATTTTAGTAAGTTGTCAATGTAGGATTTAAACCACTTCCAACAAACCTATTCATCTCGAGGATGATTTTGTTTATATAACATATGGTTACATATGGTGGAAAATGGTTAGGAGAAGGAAAATGAGCTCTGACGATTTTTGAATCTGAACTAGGGTTTCTGGATTTTCAAAAAATCTCTGGCTTCTGCTGGCTTGCAGAGGTGTCTTTGGGGTACGATGGTTCTGAAGGTTCGAACGGTGCCCTAGGAGGGTCCAATGGGGACTCCTATGGCTCCTGATCCAGGAAGTACTAGCTCTTATGCTGATTTGTTTAGAGATGATTCTCCTTTGAAGAATGCCGAAGCCCAAAAGATGGCTTATAAAAATCTCTTCACGACTGCTGGGAATAGGTCTTCAGCACGGCGTGTGAATGGTTGTTTACCGCAGGCCGAATCTAGGCCAAAAATTGTCATTGATCCCAACATGGTTGAGGAGTCTGTCCTCTATCGAGCTAGACATGATTTAATCTGCAAGTTCATGGGTATTCGTCCTTACCTGAGCTTTTTGTATTCTTGGATCCGCTAGAACTGGGAGCCCCATGGTGAGTTTTCATTGTTGTTTATTAGTAATGGTTATTTTATAGTCAGCTTCTCGGCTCTGGCCGATAGAAATAAGGCTTTTGAGTCGGAGAAGAAAAACCATGGCCCGACAGGGCTATTTGTTCAACCCTAGAGGGTAGGATTCGATCCTCGTGTTGAACCTATTGCTGTCCCAGTGTGGATTCGATTATATGCTCTTCCAATGGAATTCTAGGGTGAGCAGGTACTGGCAATGATTGGCAATTCGATTGGTAGACATCTGGGTGTTGCCAAAGACACTATTGAAGGGAGCATGGCAGTGTATGCTCGAATATGTGTGGAGATGAATCTGAGCCAGCCTTTGTCGACAGAGTTGGAAATTGAACTGGCAGGTCTTTCCTGGATTCAACAGTTGGACTATGAGGCCCTACCCTTTAGATGTCGATTTTGCCACAAGCATGGACATTTGGCCCGTTTCTATCCTCTTAATATGAATGCCAATATGGAGGCCTCCTTAGGAGTGCCAAACTCGCCTAAAGAGGATAAGGCTGCACCCAATAAAGATCCTATTAGCACCAGTCAGGGCCCGAAAGCTCAGAGAGAGGGTTTTGAACAACCCAGAAGAAAAAGACGGACAAAGAAAAAGGAGGGAAAGGAGCAATCTCATCTCAGGCCTACAAATAGGTATGAGATTTTTAAGTCATTGGTTGATGAAGAGGATCAATCTATGGAGGGCTTGGAGGGTTTCAAGGAAACATCTGTTGTTCCTGGGCAACTCCCCCTCTCATCTTCTCTTGTCATTCAGCAGATAGTTGATCCCTCTAAGGTATCACAACCAGTGTGTTCTGGTGCCTTAGTAGTCCATAACCAGGAACAGTCAGTTTCTCAAGATGTTCACATGGGGATAGCAGAGAAAAACAGGGAAAGGCCATCTTTGGGGATAACCCAGATAGAAAAAATATCAAAAAATAGTAATTCTCAGGGAGCTGGTCGAAGATCCAATAAAGAACTGCTAGCAGCCTAGGGAGACAAATTGATCATGGGAGGATTGGTGAGGACAACTTACTCTTATTGCTCCCAGGGTAATCCATGATTATACAATCTTGGAATGTGAGGGGTTTAAACAGAGAACCCATCAATTTGTTGTTCAAAGATTATTAGAGCATAGCAATACTAATTTTTTGCTTTTACAAGAGACCAAGATGTCTTTGGATCTTATGTCTAAAATAGTCCATAGAATTTGGAGGGGTGCTGGTCATATGGATGTGGCTGCCCAAGGTGCCTCAGGGGGGATTGTTACTCTGTGGAACTCTCTGGAATGGTCTGCAATAGAACACCTTGCCTGGAGGGGTGTTCTCACTTCCTTGTTTAGGAATAATGTCTCTGCAGAATTCATTCTTGTCACTAACTTTTATGGTTCTCAAACTCTAGAGGGTCAGAGGAGGCAGTGGAATGCTGTGCATGACATGCGAGCATCAAGGGAATATATAGACTGGATTATAGCGAGGGACTTTAATGCTAAATTATCTTCTAGAGACCAGGAAGGGGGATCACCTCTTTTGGATCCAGGGGACCGGTTCATGATTTCTCAAGTCCAGGCTTTGCACTTAGTGGACATTAAATGTCCTGGCAATAACTTCACTTGGACTAATAAAAGGCGGGAGCCCCATAGTAGGAAGGTGAATCTAGATCACTTTTTTCTTTCAGAGGAGGTGTTTGTAAAATGGAATATCAATTTTTAGATTTTGGCAGGCCCTGTTTCTGATCACTGTTCTATTCTATTGGAAAGCGGGACTAGGATGGGGATCCATCACAAACCTTTCAGATTTGAGAATTTATGGCTTCAGAAAGAACTTCGGGAGAAAATTCCATAGTGGTGGGAAGAGGTTCGCCCAGCTTATGGGAGAGCTATGTTTAGAATCCACAAACAACTTCAATTTGTCAAATCTCAGTTGAAGTATTGGAGGCATTCTAATAAATCTGACTTCCAGACCCAAAGAGCTCTGTTGGTGGCCCGCTGGGATGAGGTCCAAAAACATTTTAGAGAAGGAGTAATCACTGATCAGCTCAAAGTTGAGGATGATGCCTTACGTTCTGCGGTTGAGGACATTGACAACCAGGAGGAGATCTATTGGAAATAGAGAGCAAGAACTTCCTGGTTATTAGAAGGGGATAGAAATACAAAATTCTTTCATCGGACTGCTTGTGCTCGAAGACAGTTGAATAAGATGGAGGCCCTTCAAGATGAGAACGGTCATTCCTTTGATACTCTTCCAGGTATCCATTCCCATTCCATGGATTATTTTTCAAAGATTTTTAAGGAAAGTGTGGTTCAAGATGTAGAGGCCCAAAATGAAGTTATTTCTATCATACCTGCTATTATTTCAGAGGATGAAAATTAGGCCCTCCTCAAACCCATTGATAGGGATGAATTGAAAACTGTGGTCTTTGGAATGAGCACTGGTAAAACTCCCGGTCTAGATGGCTTCCCAATTGAGTTCTTTCAGGCTTTCTGGGACTGCTTAGAGGAAGATGTAAGGGCTGTTGTTGAAGAATCCAGAGAAAATAAGAGAATGCTTAAAGCTATAAACCACACGTTCATTACCTTGATTCCAAAATGGGAGGAGGGGGTTCATATTTCAGATTATAGGCCTATTGCCTTATGTAATGTGGTGTACAAAATACTCACAAAGGTAATGGCCGAGCGCCTAAAACCTCTTCTTCACAACATTATCTCCTCTGGAGCAAGGAGGCTTTGTTGAGGGACGACAGATTCTGGATGGGGTGGTTGTGGCCCAGGAAGCAATCCATTCAATGCATACTTCTGGTAATAAAGGGATGTTCATTAAATTGGATATGTCAAAGGCTTATCATAGGGTTGAATGGAGCCTCCTATCTAAAATGATGGCAGCCTTCGGCTTCTCTCAGGGCTGGATTGAGTGGATCATGAGCTGTGTCTCTTCCCCGACTTACTCTGTGCTTATCAAGGGCCTTCCTTCGTAACCTTTTGGAGCTTCTCGGGGTCTGCGCCAAGGAGATCCCTGTTCCCCTTATCTTTTTCTCATTCTGGCTAAAGGTCTTGGTAGACTTTTCTCGAGGAGAAGACAACAAGATAGATTATTGGGAATTAGGGTGGGGGATGAAGTTGTATCGCACCTGCAGTTTGTGGATGACACTGGTTTGATGGGAGTAGCTAGCATCAGGGAAGCTAGAATGATTAGGGATACTCTTAATGTCTATCTCAGGGCTACTCAACAAGTCATTAATGATAAGAAATCCAAAGTGGTCTTTTTTAATCTGGAGCAAAGGCTTCAGAACAAAATTTTAGAAATCCTGGGATTCACTAGGACTTCTCTCCCCTATGGTTTACACCACATTACATAAGGTCGAAAGTAAACTTTTTTGCCTAGCAGTTTATGCACAATGGTATTCTCACTTTTGACAATCTCCGATGTAGAGGAATCATCGACCCTTCTCAATGTGTTTTATGCCACAAGAACGAAGAAACGTTGGCTCTCTCATTATAAAATCCAGGTTAATGGTGACATGAATCGGACTAATATTTGGGAAAGATGGAAGCGAGGTAGATTTACATCCACAACTCTTAAAATTGGGTGGGAGCTTGGTTTAAACTTCATTTGGTGGCAAGTGTGGTTGGAGAGAAATGCTAGAATTTTTAAAGAAACCTTTTCCTCACTAGATGGAGTTTGGTAGGTCATCTGGAGCAAAGTCATAGAAACTGTTGCCGTCTACGCTAAAGAGGAAACTCAGGTTGTTCCTGGGTCGATGGAAGAGGGAGTTGACCGACGAGAGGGACAGAATAAAACCAGTTGGAAATCACCCCTAGAAGGCTGGATTAAAATCAATACTGATGGAGCTACAAAGGGCAATCCGGGTAGCGCCAGTATTGGCGTGGTCTGCCGAAATCATGAGAGATTAGTGCTTTATTAGGAACTGCAGGGTTTGGGTAGAGCCACAAATAATGAAGCAGAAGCCATTGCTATCAAATCTGCCTCTATTTGGGCAGTTACTCAGGGTCACAGGAGGATAATTCTTGAATCTGATTCTCAAATTCTGGTTGGAGCTCTAGACTGCATGAGGAACTTTTTGTTGAATGCTTGGAGGTTAAGGATTCTGATCTCTCAAATCAAGAAATTATGAAGGGAATTAGATGATGTGATTCCAATATATGTGAGTAGATATTTAAACAAAGCGACCGATTTTCTGGCTAAGATGGGTGCTACAAAAGAGGTAGGGGTGCAGTTGCACAATGACATGCCTATTGCAGATGAGGTGATTAGGCAGGGCCTTGAAAGATCCTTGAGACAATGATCAATAAAAAAGCTAAGTATGGTTTTTGTCGCGATTTCGCGACCTGTTGCACCATCGTGGCCTTTGGCGAAAAGCTATCATGATATCGCGACATTTTGTGTCGTCGCGGCTGTTGGAGAAAAGTTATCGCGATATCGCGACATGTTGCGCTGTCGCGACCGTTGCGGGAAAATTGTCGCGATATCGCGACATGTTGCGCCGTTGCGACCATCGAGGAAAAGTTGTCGCGATATCGCGACATGTTGCACCATCGCAACCAAGGGAGGAAAGTTGTCGCGATATCGCGACATGTTGCACCGTCGCTGTCGCCGAGGGATTGTTGTCGCGATATCGTGACATGTTGCACTATTGTGATAGATGTGGAAAAGTTGTCATGATATCGCGACATGTTGCGCTATTGCTGCCACCGAGGGGAAGTTGTCGTTGAAAGATCCTTGAGACAAATGATCAATGAAAAAGCTAAGTATGGTTTTTGTCGTGATTTCGTGACCTGTTGCGCCATCGCGGCCATTGGCGAAAAGCTGTCACGATATCACGACATGTTGTGTCGTCGCGGCTGCTGGAGAAAAGTTGTCACGATTTCACGACATGTTGCACCGTTGCGGCCAAGGGAGGAAAGTTGTCACGATATCGCGACATGTTGTGTCATCGCAGCCAAGGGAGGAAAGTTGTCGCAATATCACGACATGTTGCGCTGTCGCTGCCGTCGAGGGGAAGTTGTTGTTGAAAGATCTTTGAGACAAATGATCAATGAAATAGCTAAGTATGGTTTTTGTCACGATTTCGTGACCTATTGTGCCATCGCGGCCATTGGCGGAAATCTGTCGCGATATCGCGACATGTTGTGTCGTCGTGGCTGCTAGAGAAAAGTTGTCATGATTTCGTGACATGTTGCACCATTGCGGCCAAGGGAGGAAAGTTGTCGTGATATCGTGACATGTTGTGTCGTCGCGACCAAGGGAGGAAAGTTGTCGTAATATCGCGACATGTTGCACTGTCGCTACCGCCAAGGGAAAGTTGTTGTTGAAAGATCCTTGAGACAAATGATCAATGAAAAAGCTAAGTATGATTTTTGTCGCGATTTCACGACCTGTTGCGCCATCGCAGCCATTGGTAGAAAGCTGTCACGATATCGCGACATGTTGCGTCGTCGCTGCCATCAAGGGGAAGTTGTCGCGATTTCATGACATGTTGCGCCGTCGCGGCTAAGGGAGGAAAGTTGTCGCGATTTCGTGACATGTTGTGCCGTCGTTGCCGTTGAGGGAAAGTTGTCGCGATATCGCGACATGTTGCGCCGGTGCGGCCAAGGGAGGAAAATTGTCGCGATATCGCGACATGTTGCGTCGTCGCGGCCAAGGGAGGAAAGTTGTCGCGATATCATGACATGTTATGCCGTCGCGGCCGCTGGAGGAAAGTTGTCACGATTTCGCTACTTGTTGCATCGTTGTGGTCGTTGGTGGATTTTTGTCGCGATATCGCGACATGTTGCTCCGTCACGGCCAAGGATGGATTTTTGTCGCGATTTCACGACATGTCGCGATTTCGCAACAGGTTGACTTTTTTGCGGTCAAAGGAGTCTTGTGTCGCGATTTCGTGACTTGTAGATTTTTCGTGGATAGAGGTGAAGTTGGTGTTTGCTGCGTGTTTTCGCGATAAGTTGTTGTAACTAACCTATCAGCTCTCTCAGCTAGCTTGGTATTGGTTCAAGAGATTTGGATCCAATGCAAATCTTCCTCTTCTCTTGTAATCATGTGCTTTCATTGTTTTCAGCTGGGATGTATCTTATCCCAATTGTAACTGATCAATGTTTTAATACAAGTTTTTTTCAATTTTTTCAAAAAAAAACAAACCTATTCATCTCGTTCTTTTTGACCCAACGTGATATGGAGACCACCGTCATCGTTCTAGACTACTACCTTTTTAAAGGGTTGGCTTCCTCCTAAAGTTTGAACCTAGGTCTCTCCGTGCCCAACCACACACTTACCAATCGACCTATCCCTTAGGATTTTTTTTAAGATATTATAACTAAAGTATTTATCATTGTTAAATACCAATCAATTACATATATTGAGTAAACAATATCCTTTTTTATAAGAATTATAACAAATAACTATTAAACTTTATTTAATTATCTAAAAGTAATTTTGTTTTTAAATTATTATATATAACTTTATAAATGTTAACCATTATTTACCTAATTGTTAATAATTAGGTTACTTTAAGCTTTATTGAGGAAGACAACTATCCCTAAAAAGCAATGGGGCAGATTTTCTTTATTTTTTAAGGTTAAATCAAGTGTTATTTGTCCTATTAAATTTAAAGTTTAACTATGATCCAAAATTAAATGATAGCTAAAAAATTTAACGAACGCCTCTATAGCTATAAGAGTTCTATAGCATAACTGATAGCACCTGTTGTGTCAATTTCAAAGGCGGTTGCACAGCCACTCATATAAATTGTAATGTGCTTTCCATATGTAATAATTTTCCCGAAGGACTATTACAATTAAAGTCTTGGGTAATTCTGAAATAAAGTTAAATAACAGACACATACTTAGCCATTGCAAAAAAACAAAAAATTATTGCATCGCATACTCTTAATCAGATTTAGCTCGCATTGCCAGGTCAGATGACGTCATATACATGTATAGTTGTAGGTGTGACGTTACAGAGAAGAACCTATGTTTATTTCATGGTTTTACACATGGGCGCCTTTGATTCTTCTGTGGTGAAAGTAGCTTTCTTTGGAGCCTTTGATTCTTCTGCGGTGACAGTAGCTTTCTTGGTGATTGTTTGGTGATGGAAGTAGCGTAAGCGATTAATTATTATATACACCACTCTTTTTGACCTTATTTTACCATTTCATACATAAATAGATATATGAACGCGATACAAAAGTCAAAACCGATATCCTCATTCTCACGCTCGCTCGTAATGGGGAGTCGTACAAGCGAAAGACTCGGTGGCAAAAGCCCTTGAGAATTTAAAGGGAGTCTAATGCGTGCTATCTTCCTACGTGGGTCAATTTTGACTGGAAATTTAAAAGTGTGCATACTCTTCTCTCAGAAGATGTCGGGGACATAGTAATTGGTGGGCACTTTGATGTCTCTGTTTTGTCACTTTGGAAATAGCTATGGTGAAGTAACAAAAACGGAGATATGCGAAGAAATTTGTTAACTCTTCCCAATAAGCGCTAGCTAATAGCGAGAAAGAATTGGAAACGGGTATCTGTCCAAATTAAAGTTGTTAATATATCCTTTTCTGTGGATTCAAAGCACAACTAAGAAGGTCCATCTATCTCTTCCATTGACTGACTGTTTGTGTCTTATCTGGACCCACATTAGTTTGTTCCTATCACCTTCCTGGCGGATCTGTCGGCTTTTGCTTTTAAAGTTTGTATTAGCAGTAAACAATGTAACAATTACGGACTAGAGGGCCTTAATTAATTATAATCAATTTATCGTCAACTAAAAAATATATGCTACCTAAGATTATATATAATAGGTTAATACATAAACACTATGTCTTTATTATTTGTGGTTTTATTTTTCAAATGCATCACCTTTTGGTTGCTCATTTTTACGGAGATTTTATGGTTTATATGGTTAGCTAGAAATGAGGAATTATTTCAGAAGGTTCAAAGGGGTCCTTACTGTGTCTCTGAGGAGACTCACAAAATTTAAGGTGTTGCTTCAGGTGGCTCGTGTGCTTATTGGTTTCAAATCCAAATTCAGAGCCAAAGACTATGTCTTCTTTTCTCGGTTGCAAGAACGTCATCATAATATGGATGGTTACCAACAATATAGATGGTTACCAGGAGGTGCTTATGCTCCAATACTATTTAAATTGGTTTATATACATGTATAATATGATTATATCACATGCTTAATACTATGTTTTGCAGATGCTTCTCTCTATTGACGGTAGATGTTGTAGATTCTAAGGATATTTTTATCATGGCAGAGTCTTCTTTATCAGATGTTATCACATATCATGTAAAAAAAGGTTGTAATATTTTGTATTCTATATTTGTTGTTGTCTTATGGCCACGTTTTGTCCTTAGTGGCAATTGTATCTTTTAATCTTTTGTAGTTGTGTTTGTTTCTCGCCCTCGGGATTGTCTTTGTAAACTCTGGTCATTATTAATATAAGTTAACGATTTTCAATTAAAAAAACACTATGTCTTTTCAAAGACTAGTTTCTATGAATTTTAATGGTCTTCACTAGTTTTGAGTCTTATGGTTCTAAATGCAAATAAATCTTCAACGAAGACTATTTTATTATCTCTGTCCTTTTCAAGCATTAGCTTCTTTGAATTTTAAAGGTCTTATGGTTCTAGATGCAAATGTTTCTTTAAGTATTATTTAAAGAAAATTAAGATACTTTAATGGTTAAAAGTATTATTTAGCGGATGAAATAATCAAATATTATATGTGTTTCTTAAAAGAAAAAGATACATGACACATTAAAATATATATTTAGTTTTATTTATTTATTTAAAAATGGATTAAAATAAGTAGATATGAATTTAATTATTTAATTAATGTTTTTTAATAATTTTATTTAGTTTAAAACTTAAGAATAAAGTAATTTTTAGAAAAGTAGAATACTTGATTGATTATTTTATGAGATCAACTATGCATAAATAGCAAATTTGATCTCTAGTGAGTCGTTGGATTACAACAACTTAATAGATCTGATCTAATCATAACTAGGAGTTTATCAATCTCAACAAGAGTGATAACTCAAACATAATATCCTAGTAGAACTTAAAAGATACTCTAACATCCCCTTTAAGTGATACTAAGGGTAAGTGAAAGAAGGAGGAGCAAAAAAGACAGATAAGAATAAAGATAATAAAATCTAAAACGGAGATATGAGGAGTGGTGGAGGAAGCGGAGGAAGTGAAGGAGGAGCAAAAATGACAGGCAGGAATTTTGAACCAACAGAAGGAGAAGATCCAGAGGCAGGGCAGAATGTTGTAGCTAGAAAGGAAAAGGATTCCTTGTCAGCTCAATTAAAAAAGGCTAAAGGTACAGATCCTCTAGATAAACCCTCAGACAAAGGGTCCCATTGGGGTTCGGGAGCTGGCAACAAGGGCCCAACATTTTTGGAAATACTGAAATGGAAAAAGAAGGAGCCAGTCAGTGAACTACCGCCCCTAATACCAAACAATAACAGGTTAACTATGCCAGTGGATATTATGGAAATATTCTTGGATATGGAGGCATCATCCTTAGTTGGCAAGTTTTTGGGAGGAAGGTCGGACATTGAGACTATTCGCTCATGGGCCATGACAAAGTGGAAAACTTTAGGAAGCTTAGAAATCGTAGCCATGTCAAGAGGTTTTTTTATGATAAGACTCAACAACAAAGATGATGCAGAGTGCATCTTGATAGGAGGACCTTGGTTCCTAGGAAGGCATAGCCTCTTTCTGAGGAAGTGGAGGGAGGATTTCAACCCTGAGAAGCATAACATTAATATAGCACCCATTTGGGTCTGCTTACCAAACATCCCAACCCAGTTTGTTAATGAGTACTAGCTTAGTGGCATAGCAAAGATGATAGGAGAGCTCGTGGTAATAGACCATTCAACCCGGGCAAGGACTAGACTGACGCATGCCAGGATCTATGTAAATGCAAACTTGGATTTTGATCTACCTTCTCAGGTGGAACTAGCATATGGAGAGTTTCTAAGGATTCAACCTGTGGAGTATGAGAACAAGCTAGCATTTTGTAGCGTGTGCAAAACCCAGGGCCACCTTCAAGCCCAATGTTTGACAATAACTACAAAAAAGGAAGCCACAAGCGAAGGTTTTCTGGGGAAATCTAATGGGAGAGGGATCCCAAAGTTTCAAGGACCGCGTATTAACTTAGAAGGATACAGACAAGTTAAGAATAACCAGGCTGACCAAGCCAACATAGAACTGACAAAAATCTAGGAGAAAGGAAAGCAACATAATGAGGGAGGCATAAATCATAAGGTATGTAATAAAGATCCCAGCTTGAACATGTTTGATATCCTACAAAATCTAGAAGTTAAAAAAGAAAACAGTAAGGATGATACCATCAGTGTCAAGTTTCCTAAAACCCTAGACTCCCCATCCAAATCGGGACCATCCACAGCTATGACAAAAAGCCCCAAAAGATATGCTCAAAATGAAGAAAAATTGCCAGGTCATTTTAGTTTAAACATGGAAAAAATAGAGTCAAGAGTCGAAGTTGTGGAAACAAGAATCGGGAATGTAGCTCCTAATTCGGTAGTGGAGCAAATTATCCCTTATCAGACGAGCCCAATGGTAACAGGTTCCTTGAAGGAAAGCCCCCTGTTTAGGAACCAGATAGGAGAGGTGAACCAAAACAAGGCTGAGGATGAAGAGGGAATTGAAAACCCCCAAAATGAGGAAGAATGTTCAAGCCCTAGACTATCACAATATATGCCCCCTCATTTCAGTCCAAAACAGACTAGAAGCACTACTAAGCCTCCGATAGATTATGGAAGTGAAAGAAAGAAAGGGAGAATATCTATAGCAGAGCACTATAGAATGAGAATCAATGAAGAAATTACAAACGGAAAGCAAAGAACATTGTTACAACAAGCTATTCTTGGCTAGGATAATAGTAAAATTGACAAACCCCCTTTGGATCAGGGAAGGGAGTGGGGAAAAAATATCAAACAGTCTAAATGAAGGTTCTCTCATGGAATGTGAGAGGCCTAAATGGACCACCAAAACAAAGTATGGTGAATTCTATAAGGAAGGATTGGAATCCTACTATTATTTTTCTTCAAGAAACCAAAACAGATGCGACACAATCATCACTTATAGCTAGAAGGATTTGGAAGCAAGGGGAAGTGGCCTTTCAACAGGCGAGAGGAGCATCTAGGGACCTTATGATCTTATGGGATCCTATTAAAATAGAAAGAAGTATTATTCAAGCAAATGAAAGAGTCTTAAGCGTATTATTTCATGATTTTGATACTAATAAGAATTGGATTATGTCAAATGTTTATGCCCCCACCTCTGTCCAAGGGCGGTCTGAACTGTGGGAGTTTTTGGGGCATTTGAGCCAAGATTTTAAAGACATTCCTTGGGTGATTGGGGGAGATTTCAATACCCCCATTTACCCATCTGATAAGAAGATAGGATCTGGGTTACCCTCAAGGAGCATGGAGGACTTCAATGAATTCATTAACACAAATGAATTGAGGATGTAAGACTAAAAGGATCCAAATTTACATGGAGTAACAAGAGGATTGGAAGTCAGCTGATTCAAGAAAGGTTGGACAGGTTTTTTTTATCCAAGGAAGCTACAACAATGTTTTGTTATTCAACGTTACGAGCCCTTCCTAAATGTGCTTCAGACCATAATCTTATTCTATGGGAGGCATTTCAGGCTAACTCCTTTAAAAAGCCATTCAAATTTCTGTTAATGTGGGTTAAACATTCGGACTTCAAGAAACGAATAGAGGAATGGTGGCAGCAGCTTATCCAGGGAAGTGCTTCCTTCAAACTATCTCAAAAACTTAAGATGGTGAAAAACAACCTTAGAATATGGAATAAAGAAGTCTTTGGAAATATTTTTGAGAATAAGAGAGAAGTGGGGGAAAAACTAAGAATAATAGAAAGCAAAATCCAAAATGGAACCTATGATGAGGCAACAAGGATTGAAGAGAAGGAAACCCTTTGTGAGTTTTATAATATTTTAGCTTGTGAAGAGATGTATTGGAGGTAGAAATCAAGGGCATTATGGCTAAAGGAAGGGGACTCTAATTAAAAAAAAAACCATTTTACCACATTGAGCAATAGAAGCAACAATAATATTAGAAATTTAACTAAGGTGGATGGATCCTCAACTCAAAACATTCAAGAGATCAGGGACGAGGCTGTTAATTTTTTTAGACCATTATTGGGTGAATAACGAGCCTGTAATGCCCAAGCAAAGGACTCTCTCCTTCATTTCATTCCACAACTCATTGATGAAATGATTAACGAGTCTCTTATAGTAGCTTTTTCAGATGAAGAGATCAAGAAGCCTTTGTTTAACATGGATCCTGACAAAGCTCCTGGGCCGAATGGGTTTTCATCACGATTTTTCCAAGTTTGTTGGGATATTGTTGGAGCAGAAGTTATTGCTGCAATCAAGGAGTTCCAAAGTTCAAATCATATTCCAAGGGGTTTCAATTCAAATTTCATTGCTTTGATCCCTAAATGCCCCAACCCCAAGACTATGGCTGACTTTAGGTCGGTTAGCCCATGTAATATATCCTATAAAATTATGTCCAAAGTTTTAGCCAATCGTTTGAAGAAAGTTCTACTGGTTATCATTGATCCAAGTCAAGGAAGTTATGTACAAGGAAGATCAATCTTAGATGGAGTTATTACTATTCATGAGGCTCTTCATATAGTCGCTCAGACCAAAAAAGCAGTAATGGATTTAAAGTTAGACATGAACAAAGCTTATGACAGGATAAATTGGGAATTCTTAGATGCAGTTTTATTAAAATTTGGATTCAACATGAAATGGGTCAAGTTAATAAGAGAGTGTATTTCTAAGCTTTGTTTTTTAGTTTTGGTTAATGGGTCTACTGTAGGTTTTTTTCAAAGTAAATGTGGTCTAAGACAAGGAGATCCCATAAGTCCTATGATGTTCATCATTGTAGCTGAGGCCTTGGGAAGAACCATTAAGGCAACAGCGGTAGCTGGACTCATATCAGGTATCAAGGCCATGTTGCTAACTACCCCAGTGACACATCAACAATTTTTTGATGATACATTGCTACTGACTTTGGCTTCTGTGGTTGAGGCAAGAAGGATTAAAAATATTCTTAGAATGTATGAAGAAGCGGCTGGACAAAAAGTGAATTTTGATAAGACTAAACTTTATTTCATCAATACTCCCATTCCTGGTAAAAATAGCATAGTAAGGATCATGGAATGTTAGATTGCATCCCTTCCCACCACCTATTTAGGTCTTCCCCTGTTTATGGGGAAACCTAAAGGATCAATGTGGAACATAGTTCTGGAGAGGATCCAAAAAAAGCTAGCAGGTTGGAAAGGACATCTGTTATCTCAAGCAGGCAAAGTAGTTTTAACTATGGCTTCACTTCAAAGTATACCTATTTACTTCCTATCAGTATTAAAAGCTCCCAGCAAGGTGTATCACAAAATTGAGCATCTTAAAAAAAATTCTCTAGTCAGGGACTGAGGATAAGAAAAGGATCCATTTAGTAGGTTGGAACAAGGTTTGCAAACCTAAATTTGATGGGGGGTTAGGATTGAGGAGAGTTGCTCATCTCAATACAGCTCTGTTAGCCAAACAAGCATGGCGGTTATTGACTAAGGTCGATAATGAATGGACTACCATAGTTAGGAGGAAATACCTCCAAGGTGTGAACTTCATTAATGACAACTTATCAAGAAAGGGGTCTGCTTTTTGGAAGTCAGTCCTCATGAGCAGGGATCTTGTCAAGAAAGGTCTTAGATGGATTCTAGGAAATGGGAAAACAATAGACTTTTGGAAGGATCGGTGGGTGAAAGCTGAGGAGTTATCCCAGAATCCTCGTTTGGCTAGGATTCAAGAGCATATGGAGCAACATATTAGGAAGAAGGTTGCAAATTATATGTGGCGGGATATAAATATCAACAGGTGGAAACACATCAGAGTACAGGGTTTTGAAGCGGAGTCTGAAGAGCTTTATAACATTTTAACTTAGCAAATTATTCCCTCTAGAGAGGATGAAGATCACATTATTTGGGTTGATTTTGAAAGTGGTGACTTCACTATTAAGTTTGCCTATAATTTGCTTCTCAATGTGGAAGGTCAACAATTTCAACCAAGTTTGGTTTGGATCAAAGACTTAATTCCTAAAATATCCTTTTTTTCATGGCTGGTGATTCAAGGAAAAATCCTCACTATGGACAATATGTTATCCAAAGGTACGGTTATTGCTAATCGTTGCTACATGTGCAGGGCAGGATGGGAGTCTAACCAACACTTGTTTCTGGAGTGTCCGGTAGCGGAGTCCATCCTGGATGAACTTTTCCAAGCCTTTAGGATCTCGTGGATTAAGCCTACTCTTATCTTCGAAGTGTTCCATCAATGGCATCAACCCTTTGTTAGCCTAAAACTTAAGTACCTATGGAAAATCTGTTGGCATCATTTTCTCTGGCAGATTTGGCTAGAAAGGAACCATATAGCATTTAAGGATACCATTCACAACCCAAAAGCCATCCTCAAAAATATTATTGTCTTTGCGAAAGAAAACCTTAGCACCTTAGTGGATGAGAACCACTCAATTCTTCCCCAAGAAAAATAATTAGGTTGGGACTTAGGTATTGAGGACAAACCTTCCATTCCTTTGCCAAATCCCAAAAATGGGATTTCTTGGGAGCCACCCCCCAGGGTTGGTTTAAACTAAATTTTGATGGTGCAGCCAAGGAGAACCCGAGAAGAGCTGGAGCTAGAAGAATAATCAGGGATCATCAAGGAAATCTGTTCAAGGCCTTCATTAAACCATTGGGAATCAGAACTAATAACGAAGCAGAAGCTAGAGCTCTTTAGAGAGGGTTGCAAGTAGCCCGAGCAACTCAAGGTAACTTGATGATTGAAGGTGATTCTATGAACATCATCAACCTGTTAACCAATGGCAAAAAACCTCCATGGAGAATCGAGGGAGTCATCCATGAAGTGAGGATCCTTTTTGCGGTAAGACAAAACATGAGGGCTCGTCACGTGTACCGTGAGGCAAACAGGTCAACTGAAAAATTAGCCAACATAGATGTTGATGTTGGTAGTTTGGTGACATGGACACAAGGTGTGCCACGTGAAGTGGAAAACATTATTAGTCATGAAAAGAAACCTACCCGTTAATGAGAAAGATGAATGGGTGTTATTTCCCCATGGAGATGGTAATAACTATGGGGTTTCCCTCTAAATCATACCAAATTGAAAATGAAGGTAACAGGATGTAAGCCTTGGAAGATTTCAACAGAGAATAGGAAATGGGCAAGCAATAGGTTTCACAAGTGCAAAGTTCCAAACTTCAATTTCTATCAATGTAAGTAATGTTTACAGTTATGTTTAGGTATGGGTGTGCTTTGTTTGTAAGGTGTTGTAGGGGATTCAACACAATTTATGGTAAGAAAGTTTCAAGGATGACTAGGATCTACAATCTCAGTAGAAGGTTGGATATTGTAATAGGTTTTGGGTTAACCTACAAAACCCGGTAATCAATGAAGACTTTTATTTACCACAAAAAAAAAGGAATAAACAAGATGTGGCATACCCACAAAAAATGAGTCTCGACAACAAGGCCTGATAAGGTACTCATGTACCATAGATAAGGTATAGTCACATAAATGAGTCCCGAAAACAAGACCTGATAAGGTACTCATGTACAATATGTGATCAAAAAGTCTCTACTGAAAGATGATGAAAACCTCAAGGGAGAAAACCACCTGTCAAAATAGAAGAAGAAAAAGAAGGAAGATGTGCATGGAGGATTGAGAGGAAGGAAGATGTCCTCTTCAACCCCCCTAGAACAACTTCCATCAAGAAGTATGCAAAGGACCCATTAGATGTCTCAAAAAAGTAGAGACTCGTCACCGAAAGAAAGAAACCATACTCCCAAACTGGTGCTTATGACACAGATCAAGGCTTTGAGCCATGAAAAATGTCACTAAAAAAAACTCTTGAAACCAAAATGTCTCACAAAAAGAAGATTGTGAAGATAGTGTGGAAAGAACCACAAGGATCGCAAGGGATGTCCAAATCGACTCCACAAGCATAAGTAGTGGTTTCCACCTAAATGAACACAATGGGTTGTTAACAAGGTCCAAATAAATCTAGACAAACAACAAAAAAGAAGGGAAACTTAAAATGAAAGAGTACCAAAGTAGCTCTCGAATGTGTCCTTATGATGACCTCATCCTACCAGAATGCATGGGTGATTAGCCATTGCAACCGGTAAGTGATAGAGAGGAGATGACTAGATACTAGGATCACTTAAGCAAATGTTTGGGAGTGTCGAGTTCAACCGAGAATGCACTCCATGATACAATATTTTTTTGAGGCCAAAAAACACATGTTAAAGTGCCTCACAATGAAAAATGAACACCATCAATGTATCTCTCGAAAAACGTTTTTGACGATTATAAATACTCTTATGATTGGATTTTAATGAAACCTTCAACTTTCAAAGGGGTTCATTTTGCCAAAAAAAAAAAAAAATAGCAAGCCATCTAAACTTATAAAATAAAACATTCCCTCCCTTACATAGGCCATGTGGCCATCCACTTCCACTTAAAAAAAATCCCTATAGTGGAAATAAAATGTTTCCTAGAGTAGCCCCTTACAACTTTCATTATAAAAAAACTTTATATAAAAACTTATATAACTAAAAAAAAAAAAAATGGGCCCCTCCATTTTAGTAAATAGCTTTTTAGAAAAAAGTTTAAAGTAAGTTGAACAGAGCACGTGTTTTCTTATTGGCCCACTATTCTTATTAAGGTCGGTCCCTTTTATTCCCGTTGATTTTAATGAAAAAAAACACACCCACTATGCGGGCATATTGAAATTTTCAAATTTAAAATATGTTCACCCTCCCATATATGAAACTATGGCCCAAAATATTTTACTTTATGAGGCGAAGTTGACGACGGCGGCTCAGGGGTCCTTTGTATAGAGAAGCAGCAAAGGGGCGGTAGCGTGGACGAACTGGAAATTCAGTTTGCCAACTGCACCAAAAAAATACATGACTCCATTCACCATCTGCTGCTACTATCGGTGCCTACAAAGAAAATATCGGGAGTCAAAGACCTCCAGAAATTTTAAAAAATAGCCTCACAAACTTCTCCACAACACGGTCAGTTAAAAAGAACATTCGTCGCTGGTTATATTCGCTGCTCCTGTTATCAAAATTTTATCCACACCAGGCCGCATCAAGACAGATTCACTGGAAAATACACCACACGACCAAAAACGGATGTGCTCCACTATCTCCTTCTGAAATTCATAAGCTACCAGAAGCTACCCCATATTTCATACGGGATTGAAGACGGTGGCGATTTATCATCAACCTTCTTTTCGTTGAGGGGAAAAAATAGCTCCTATCACCATTGTTTCTGTTTCTGCAAACAAAAAAAATTGAGGGTGAAGACCATTTGTTGTGCAACCCGGATGGGTTCAATTTCTAGTCCAGACCCATTCCAGCAAAGCAGTAGTGCGTCGCTCATCCTACGTAGATATCAACTCACCACAGAAAGGGCCTGGGAGTGAGACTATCGCAGCCCATACACCACGGTGCATTCTACCACCATTGTGCTATCAAACATCACCATGCTGGGAAAAAAAAATAGGTATTGGTTGAATAATGACTGCCATCGCTTCTTCTGCCATATCACATCAAAGCCCACATCTCTCCTTCAACACCCACATCCAGAATTCTTCGCAACGGTCGGATGATGCTCCATGCACTACAGTCTTATCAATCGATGAATGAAAGATATCACCGAGAAATGTTTCACCATCGTCGTGCTTCAGTATTCTGCTTAGAACCGTTCATGGAATCTTGTATACGCTATTGCCAAACAAAGGCCTCCAAAAAACTGTAGCAGCACCGTCCCTAAAAAAATAGTCTTCTCATTTTGAAATAAGTTGCGCAAATTAGCGGAACACTTCCATGTGAATTATTGGAAAAACTATCACATGTGCCCTTCCAAAGAGTTCTTTTGCACCATTCTCTTTAACATCAGCAAGAGATCGAATCTCAGAAATAAAAGGTACGATTGTGCGTCACTGTTTCTGTCTTATATTAATTTAGGTGCCAAATGATCAATGGGACCCCAAGACAAAATGTGGTAAAGTGACATCACAAATATTGATTTCTTCACAAGAGCTGCCACCAACTGGAGCTACTCATCACCTCCCACTTCGGCGCTCTTTTTATTGCCACGCTTGTGTCTCAAATTGGCCCTCGAGGACCCGCGTACAAATAAATAAATATTAACGGGCATTTAAGTTGACAATGATTTCACTTAAAAAATTGTGATGGAGTACCCCTGAACTACTACAGGGTCATCAACAAGTGGCAGCAAGAGCGTGGGACTCCACAAAAAATTTCATCCATTCGGGCCCTCCATCCGATGCTTGTCTTTTCTCGTCGGCCATCAAATTGGTGCATTTTCTGCACATATATCGAACAAATACAGTACTCCAACAACAGCATCAACTCCATCAATGACTTCGGGCTACTGAGCTTCAAAATAAAATTCGTTGACAAGCAGATTTGTCAGACTCCACAGAATCCCCTTCTGCAGTGATATTTTTCTGACTAGGCGATCATTAAAAAACAAGTTGTCACCTAGAATTTTCCCGCGGCTGTTACAACAAAATTTAAACAGATCTGGTGTTTTTGTGGCGTCACTCCGATGATAAGAGCATCATTGCTACCGTATCACATCCAGTCCCTGATCACCTTCATTTGCTGAGTGATGCAGCACCACGGGACTTGCTCCTTTGTGATTTGTCGGATCATAGTGTAGGGCAACAATGGGCTGCTACGACGATCTCAAATCTACCTCCAATGAACAAAAAAATATATTTGTGGAAATTTGCGTCCGTCGATTGTGAGAAAGTGCTCGTGTTAACAGACAAAACATAATGGACAGACAAAACATAATGGAGACATGTAACCAGAAACAAAGAAACCCTTTTCTGATAGAATGGTCGTAAGTCTAGAGCACACTAGGGGTATCCATGGGGAAAAATTTCATGGGTATCTCCATTGGATGGAAAACTATAGCATCAGTAGAACAAAACTAAACTTAATATTATTGTAGCACCAATAACGCTTCTTTTTCATGTCTTGTAGAATCGCCACAGATTTCCCACGCGCAACACAGCACGACAACCATTGTTTCTTCACATGTAGAATTTTGCAACTAGAAAAAAAAAAAAAATCACTTAAAAAAAATCACATATTTTGCCACCATTAATATTTCCTCAAGCTTCTAGTTTCTGATCCATCAAATATGGAGAGCATACTCCCTCGCATGAAGAAACAAATGGGGAAAAAAAGTGAGGGGGGATTTCCATGAGGGAAATCCCTTCATGAGGAAAAGCTCCTCAGGCTCACAGGGCAGGGAAAGCCCGCTCTGATACCATGTTAGAAAAGTAGAATACTTGATTGATTATTCTATGAGATCAGCTATGCATAAATAGCAAAGCTAATCTTCAATGAGTCGTTGAATTACAACAACCTAATAGATATGATCTAATCATAACTAGGAGTTTATCAATCTCAACAAGAGTGATAACTCAAACAGAATATCCTAGTAGAACTTAAAAGATACTCTAACAGTAATGGTGGTAACTTTGATGGTGTAGAACCCCTTGGACTTGGTCTCTCAGACCAAGGCGACCTCGCAAGAGATTTTTTGCTATAAAAAGAAAAGTAATGGTGGTAACCATAATTTATAAGTGGACATGGTTTCTATTTAAAATGATTGATAGAAATTTTTTTGATAAAGTTAAAAGCTTTTGAAAGGGTTTTAGTGTATGCCAAGTTTTTAAAAGTTTTATAAGTAACTTGTCGATAAAGAAAGAAGTCTTAAAAAATATAGGTAATGTATGAGTAGAATTTAGCTATGTATACATGCGTGTTTTATCATGAATATGCCAAAAACTTTGCAAAAAACCATTGTGATTATGTGTTTAATAATTAGATTATAAAAACCCATGTGTTGTAGGTGAGTTGGAGAGGACAGGGCAATCCTCCAAAGGAGGTCCCAGGTTCGAATCTCCACCCTACCAAAAAGTTGAATTGGGTACCCAAAATCCAATTGATAATGTTGATGCGGGCAAGGCCGGGTGCGACTCCGAGGTGACTTTGACGGTGTAGAACCCCCTGGTTGTGGTCTCTCAAACCAAGGCGGTCTCGCAAGGGATTTTTTTGCTTAAAAAAAAAACTAGATTATAAAAACATTACATTTTAATGTCAAATATTCTATAATAGTAAACACATGGAAAAAAGTTACACAATGAAAAATAATTTTAAAAAAAGGAAAATATTTTGTTTATGAGATAAACCTATAGTTGATACAAGAGGGTCAACTTTAGTAAAAAATGAGTTAGATCAATAATTTTCCACTCCTAAAAAGGTGGTAAAGGAAAACCCTTTTGTCTCATTAAATGACAAAGGTCATCACAATTTGTTTGGAGCAAAAAATAGAAGAAACCAAGAAGAATGTACTAGATAATCAATTGTAATATGCAACTTGAATTAAAAAGAAATTAAAGTTACACAAGAAGATCCAAAATCAATTTTCAAAGTGGAATAGGTGGAAGAGTTTGAGTCTAAGTCTAACCCAAGTAAATCATTTATTTTGTCTTCAAATAGTAGAAAACCATATTCCTACAATTAAAAAAGTAAGTAATATAGAGGTTTTCCTCTACACTTTATGGTTTTGAGGATAACATAAAAATAGAGTAGCATGGAGGTTACCCCTTGCAATTTAAGATTTTTGGTACAACATAAAAAATAAAATAGTACTAAAATTATTCCTTGCACTTTTGAGTTTAGAAGGAAACATAAAAAGAAAGTAGTTTAAAGGTTTTTCCTTGTACTTCAAGTTTTCTACAATAGTATATAAGTCAATTTGAAAATAGTTTGAATAGCTATAATAGATAAATAAGGATGAAAATATTGATGGGAATGGTTAATATTACACAAGAAGATCCAAAGTGCAAAATCAAAGGAAAAGAACATAAGGAGTATTAATGTAGAAATTAAAAAAAAATCACAAATATTAGTAAGAATTGGGTCAAATACATAGATACGAAAAAAGTAAAGATGAATATTGTATCTTTAAATACTCGAGGCATGAATATGGTCCCCAAAAGGACAATATTATAAATATGCATATGGTAAAATGAAAAGATAGTGCTTATAGGGTGTATTTTGGCCACATCAGTATTAATCATCTTGAGAATCCAAGATGTACCTACGATGTGCACCTCACCCTCCTTGAGGTTTGACTCATACACTAAAAATTCCTAGGGACCTGGCTTCTTCTCTCTAATTACCATAGTCCTTAAATGTGATATCTCCTTAGATTTCTATACTTTCAAAGAGGTCTCTCATCTCCTGTTGGCTCCTTAATGGTAGGGATTCCTATCATAGTGGTATCATTTTTCTCGAAGAGAAACCATAATAGCAACACTCACTCTTCCTTGCATCATCTAGGTAGGTCATGTTGTCTATATTATCATATTTATAGTAGGCTAAGAGGTGTATCCTACCTTTGCTCCATTAGCTATGTCTCCCTCATGATGTCATCCTAGCCCTATTATCCTAGTCTAGGTGGGCCTTGGGTGGTGGGTATGGTGGATATGTCATGGTCCCTCCACCTTTTCCAATGTATATTGCTATCCATAAGTAAGTAGGTAGAGCTTTGTAGTCAAATGTACCTCTTCAAACTACCCTTGTATCTACTCCAATCAATGTAGATTTGATGTACCTCATCTTGATGACTATGCAAAACCTAGGTGTTCCAAGAGGTTGTTATCTCAACCTAGTTCTAACTACCCACATCGTACAAGCTAATACCTAGTAATTGCAACAATGGGTGTGATAGTTGATCATGTATTATTTATTTCTTTATGATAGTACATAAAGGATAACACAAGAATGGTAACCACTTGGTAGATAAAAGGAATAGCCTCTACATCCTTGATTTATCACATTAGTATCAGTCCCTCTCAATCCAAGCATCACTTCCCAATCAACTACTCCAATCACTTAAAGTAAATAGTCTATTCAATGCACATGGTTGGTGTAACCTTAAGTATTGGGAGCTCAATTCAATAGTAGATTTCATCATGCATAAATATGATATCAATGGTTCCCTTCATTAGGGTGATCTAGTAGAATATGTTGGTGTTAGGTACCCAAGAGAGGAATTTAATATTAAAATATTGTACATAATATTACAATAAATGTAAATATACCACATGTATGGATAAGTGGTAGTGATAGGTAGTTGAGTATTATATAATGTAGGTAAGAGGTTCTATAGACACATAAAAGTCATACATGGTCGCTTGCCTTGTCTCCACGGTTGATTAAATTGCAAAAGCCATAAAATTGCATTAATTAACCTCAAAACACCTTGCATTTATTAAAAGGGATATTCCTAAGCTCCTTAGGCCACTTAAACCCTTTCCTACATTTAACCATGGTCCTCATGTGACCACCATCAAAAATATTACCTTAGGTAAACCTTTACCTTGGGCAAAAGTTACTTTATCACTAAAGTACACTTAAGGGGCTAATTACATGTTTAATTAAGCCTAATTAAGGTTAACACTAACCTTTTCCTCACACATGTGTGCACCCATGATATTAATATATATTTAAAGATGCTTAATATTTAAGGCATGGGAAGGGGTGAGTCACCCTCCACCTCACCCCCTTGACCTTGGTCCAACCTAGGGTCAACTTAATCAAGGTTAACATTAACCTTCCCTCACACATGTGTGCACCCATGACCAATTTGGATATTTTATGCCTCACACATGTGCACTTTGATATTTAAAAGATCCCTTTTCAAGGCATGTGAAAGAGTGAGTCACCTTCCATATCACCCTTAACCTCACCACAATTGGCATTTAACCCATGGACACCTCATGAGGGACACCTCATAGGGGACACCTCAACCCCTAGCCTCTCCAAAGATCTATAAATAGTAGTCCTTTTCCTCTAAAATTCATCCACCTCATTTCACATAACAAAACTCTACCAAAATTACATCAAACCTTCATCCATTAATCATCCATCAAATCACCATGACAATCATCCCTTTTGTACCCTCTTGTATGTTGTTTTGACAAGTTTCGATAGGTATAGGAGCATATCCAACATCGAACAGGAGTTGCTACAGCCACATGATAACACCATATTCTATCAGAATCATAAAAAGATAGTCATAGTTAGATTTTCTAGGTACCCAACAACCCAAATCGGTTGCACCCTAGGGTGCGACTCTGACCAGAGTCTAGTTTCAAGCAACAACAAGCCACAAAACCCTCCCAAAAGGTAAACAATATTGTATTTCACCATTTACAATCATTTAGAACAACTTCTATTATGCATTTTAATATTTTTTTTAATGTCTTTTGTCTTCATAAATATGGGGATTGATCCATGACAGGCCCCCAAATGCACTAACCCCTTTTTGCAAGTCATACAGGTCTTGAGGATAGGTTTGATCAATAGTGGCACACTAGCAATAAGCCCACAAAATTTGAGGATCTTTGGAAGACCTATTTAAGGTGTTGTCGACTTGTTTACTAAAAGAGAAGGGACTTTCACCCTATGAAATCCCTCTTTGTAGCCTTCTAAGAATTCATAGAAAGGAGGACCTCTTGTAACCCCTTTTGAGCATATATATATTTGATAGACATTATGCCCATTTTCCATTGTGTTCATTCTGGTACACTCGATGGGACCCCCACTTTGTTTATTCTTATTAGTTAACTCATTTAAGTAGTTACCTAATTTTTACTATTTTTTGTGTTATAGGTGATCCAAAAACCATTCAAAAACCTTGAAAACACAACTTAGATATGAGACGATTATCTTTCTGGTCTATGAGCTAGAGTTGCTAGGTAGGGTGCGACCCAAATTAGTTTCTAGGTACCTAGTGATCTAAACAAATGCTCCAAGAAATGGTTCAATAACCAGCTCTTACATAGCTCACAACAACCACCGAGTTGTAGGTAAGTCTAGGGGACTAATTTGCCCTCATATGGGATTGCTATCCCCCTTGCCAAAGATAGCCTCTGTAGGCCAAAAACCGCCTAAAGAAACTGGCATCCCCAAAGGTATAATCAACCCTTCTCTATGAATCTTGAACTCTTGCAAAACTTAGCATTGCACCACCTTGTAGGATTTTTTTAGCAATATTCGATACCACACCACCTTGCTAATATTATATTTTCTCTTGGTCTCTTAAGAAACTTGACACTGCACCACCTTGTAAGAGTGATTGCAAAACTCAGCACCGCACCACCTTGCAATATTGTTATTCCTTTTTAGTTTTAGAAAGAATTGATACCGCACAACCTTGCTAACCTTTTGTTGTCTCTTGAACTCTTGCAAAATTTAGCATTGCGCCACCTTGCAATATTGTTTGCAGAACTCAACACTACACCACATTGCAAGATTTTTGTCCTCTTGGTGTTTGCAAAACTTGATACAATGCCACCTTGCAAAACTTGGGTTTATTTTACAACCTGGTCTTCTTAGGCACTTATTTTATTCACAAAAGGTTAATTACTATTATTTTTGGTTGCAGATACTTGTCCACAATAAAATCTACTATCAAAAAGCTTAAATCTAGTCTAAAATCATCTTTTCACCAGAATCGCATGGTAGGGTGCAACCCAATTCAATCGTAGGGTACCCCACGAGAAAAGTAGAAGTAAATTTGAACCTCTAAAATTTATTTCAAAAGGACATACAAGAGTTGGAGAATATAGGTAAAATCTATAAAACCTGCATGTTTGGTTTAGAAACAACAAAGTTTGAAATAAATCATTTTGTTGATATTTTGTGAATACATATAGTTTTACGAAACACATTGTGCATAGTTATTTGTATTTATTTTGGTTTTCAAAAGGTAATTCCTTTTGAAAAAGAAAAAGAAAATTGAAGGAAAGGTTGCATCATTCTTTTTTTTGCATTTATTTTCTTTCTCAAAAGGTATTTTGCTTTTGAAATGAAATTTCCTATTTTCTTAGAATAGGACACACACTTCACGTTCAACTTAAATAGTGGCAAGATTGTATTTCATCACCAATCCCCACTTGAGACCGGTGATGTTGGTTTTCATCTCCTTCCACCAGCTCGCCCCCTACACACCATAGTAGCCCATGTGAGTGGTTTTTTGGATTTCATCACCAAAAAATCCCCTACTCTTGAGAGATCCTCGGGGTAGGTTAGGATTAGATACCCCTAATCATAGGGCTTCATTATAATTAGTGAGTGTGCAATTATTTTTCTTGACTAAGCCCACCTGAGGGTGAAGCGAAAGCATGGGTATGCCAGTAGTAGGTCTTAGACAGTTCCGCCTCTTTCTATAGAGGATTTTGCATTTTGGTGCATCTTATTTTCCTTAGGATTTTCAAGCCATTACCTCCATTAAACACCATTCACCCATTTGTATACAGTTACCCCTTGCATGCCTTTGGGCATAAGAGGAAATTGTCCACAAACACACCTACTTTTAGAATACACCCATCACACCCTATTTTATTTTAGTTTTAGGGTTATTCCAACATCAAAACACACTTTTACAAAATTTTAGTTGTTCATGCTTGTTTCTTGTTGTATGATTTGATTTTTGTTACAAAACACTCAAAAATAGGTTTCAAAACCCACAAAAATAGGTTTCACACTTCTCTAGACATAGACCCAACACTTTTCTATTTTTATCATCAATTTTAGACATAGTCGTAGGGTACCCTATGACCCAGATCAATTGTACCCTACCTTGGGACCCATACTTATATTTTACATAAAGGTCTTATCACTCCTAAAACATCATTCTGATTGGTTTTTCACCTTTGGTTTGGTAGAAACTAAGGTTTCTTCCAGTTTTTTAACCTATTTGATTAGTGTTCTTACCTAAGGCCAAATCTTGCGCATATACATTTCTAGCTATGGAGACTTTTCCCATGCTACTTCCTCCCCAAACCAGTTCACCTGGAAATTTAGAGGAGACCACCTCTATCCATTCTTGACATTCATCTATGTCTTCTCAATTCAATAATAGTACTTCACCTGTATCCTCTCATCCCCACAACCAAGATCCACAAATTTTATCTCATTCTAATGATGATATTCTATCTGTTTCTTCTCATTCAAGCAAGACAAATCCACCTACTTCTCATCTCAGTAACAAACATCCACCTATATTTTATTGCATGGACAATAGAAATCCATCCATCCCTTCTCATCCTTTAAGCCTACCTCATAGGTTAGAAAATAGGATTTCATCCTATGATCAAGACCTTAGGTGTTAGGCTCATCGTATGGTTCTTCTCCCAAGCTCTCATAGGAGCGTCATCCTAACACCTCCATACCCATCTTATTTACATTGTTGCTACTCTTCCCAACCATCACCTTCTCCTCCTCTTCTTCCTCCACCTTGATTTCTATTTTACATCACTCATCCTGTGTACATGCCATCACGATCTCATCACCCTTCATTTTCACTTTTTTCCTTGCATTCATCTTCATATTCACTTTCATATCGATCACCATCCACCACGATGGGTATTCCTGCTCATCCCACCTTTACACCACCATCTCCACCATCACCTCCTTCCATTGATTTGCAACCCATCTTGGCACATCTTGATAATCTTGAGTTGCACCTAAGCCACTATAAATATCATACATCCACTCATCACTCATTCATGACATATTCTCCAATGCCTTCACCTCCAAAAATCCCTCTTCCTCGAGAGCAAGGTCCTACACAACCTAGGTAGGCATTCACTCCATACCTACTTAGTCCATATCTTTTGTGATCATCGCATCTCGTGTGTTCCACTTATCCTACATTGATTCTCCCTGAGCCTCTATCTCACACTTTTTAACGATTACATCATATAGAGCTCCTAGTTCTACTTGAGGTCAAACCAATCAATCCACACCACTCAAAACCAAAAGGGTATAATGAGCACCAATTTTGTGTTTACCATCATCAGCAAGGGCATGACATCAACACCTATCACATTTTTGAATGCCTAGTTTGCAACATGATGGATGAGGAGCAACCACAACACACTTATCATTATCCCTCTTCCACTATGAATCTAGGTACATATCCAAATCCATTTTCCTATATTGTACCACCACAACCACATATTAGATTTTCATCATCTTCATCCAAGCCTCACTAGGTTCATCAGGTCCATGATCATATATCTTATCAAGATAGTAGTCACATTGATCTTGTGACTCATATTTCATGACCTCTACAACAACATCCTTCACCAAATTAGCCTTATACCATGATTTTTTGTGCTTTACCCCTATCCCTTCTTCTTTTCATTCTCTATATTTCCTCCTTATCCTTCCTTGTCAATTTTGTATGGTCATGCTATGAGCGGATACATACCTTTGATTTAGTCTAGTTTTTCTTTTATTCTCCTTTATTTCCTCTTCATCCTAGCTTTTCAATGTTGTATGGTCACGCTACGAGTAGCTACATACCTTTGAATTGGTTTGATATTCTTATTTTATCTTTCCTCATTTCTTCTTCTTTCTTCATATCTTTATATTTTCTTCTAGTACCTTGTCAATGTTGTATGGTCACGCTATGAGCGGCTACATACCTTTGACTTGGTTTGATCTTATTTCCTTCTCTTCCATTTTCACTTATTTTATTTTCTTCCTCTTTTTAGCCACTTGCTTTTCGTCATCCATTCTACACATTACCATTATTCATATGACTAGGGGAGAAGTGTTCCCCTTTTCTTCCAACTCATATTTCACACTTCGAGGAAATTGTATTCTCCTCCTAACTCCATCTTCCCACACTAGGGGGAGTTTTCATCTCCCTCTATCACATATTCCACATATTGTGGACTTCATTTCCTACCACCTCCTCTTTCACAATTGGAGGAGACTTTTTCATCTTCTATCCCCACTTCCTCTATTTTCTACCATTTTCCTCTAGAACTGTGTCAATATTGTATGGTCATGCTACAAGTGGCTACATACCTTTGATCTAGTTCATAAAATTTCTTCTTATTTTCCCATTTCCTCATTCCTCTTCTTACTCTCTCCTACTTTCTTCCACTATTTCTTCTACCTTCTCTTCTTTTCCTTACCCCATCCTTCTCCATTTCTCATATTCTCCATCAACCCCATCATCAGGGCTTCCCATTTAGAATTCCTTTCCATCCACTCATAATTACATCATACATTCACACAAATCATTCATAATTGCTATTGCCACATATTAGAATTCATTTTAATCACATGTATATACATCCACATATTTTTGATTTGTTCCAAATGTACTAGATATTACATTGGGATACATTGCCTTACGTTTGGCTATATTGCTTGCTTTTTTTCTCTTAAAAACAACTTGGTCGCATACTACCATGTATTCTTAGGCATTTTATTGTGTCATATATCCATGTACATATTATATCGCATTCATTGTTCATAGTCAGGTCCACATATTTCTTGTACTTTGATCATCCATCACTTGTATATAGTACCATTTTGAGACATTAAAAATGTATTAGCTAGCATGACTACTATGATGTCTGGTTCTATTCTTAGTTGCATGGTAACAAGAAGCATTTTTGTTGCTCAACCATTCATAGTCAGTCTAATGAACCTGTATCGAACGCCATCACATTCTATAGGATTTCAAGGTTACCCCTAGTTGAATTGAGTTCATTCATGGACCACTCACACATTTCACATATTAAGCAAAATTTTAGTCTAGGGAAGACAACACCTTGCATAGACCTTGTCATTTAGCAAACGGTTTACCTTGCTCATCCTATCATTTGCGTGATCAACATTAACCTAGGGATAAACAAAGGGATAAGCAAAAGCAAACATAAAAGGGGGAAAAAACAAAATATAATGCCCACACACACACAAACAAAACACCACAAAAAGAGGATCAAACAATAAAGAGGTAAAAAACAAAAGAAAAAACCTCAAGAGTTTAGCCAAAATATTGAATCCTAGAGGTTCTCGGGTCCAAACTAACATCACAGGGTGATTTTCATCACTAGGAATATGTTCCAAGAACCTACCTAGCAGTGGAGTAAGCCTTACAAGTGGTGATATATCTGTCACATTAGCAACCTTCTCTTGTACAAATCATTGTGCACTTATGTATGAGCTAGCTAATTTGGCTAGGTTTATAATGGGTTAGTCCAAATTCCCTCAAAATAGATAAATGAACATCATGTGGACACATAGGTCTATGATAGACTTAACCTTAGTTAGGATTATCATGAGGTATACAGGATACTTATTATCTACTAGATAAGTTTGATTCTTTGAACTATGTTATTTTAGTGTATGGAAATCCTTTTAAACATCCACCATGCTTGAGAATCAAGAGTGAACAACATCACCATTAATTTTATCTATAACAAGTGTCTCTTCATCACATTTGTATACTCTCATTCATTGCATATTTCACCCATCCTTTACATTTTCACTATGTATATATTGTACATTATCATCCATTTGTACACTTCATGTTTGCTTGTTACATAGCATGGTCATTAGGTAATGTGATTTTCTACTTATTTTTGATTAATCATTGCACTTGAGCCCATCTTAGACATAAGGTGGATTACTATTCATCTAGCTACATTTTGGCATCCCACATGTACACCTATTATCTCATGTTATATTTATACATCTCTGTTTGCGTATAGTCACAATCAATTAGATTTATTTTACCTATCATTGATCATGTCATACCATAAATATAATCACATGTATTTCAAAATACACACATACATCAATCATACCATATACAACAATCACATTGTATATACTCACACAAAAATCATCATGTATATATATCATATCAAAAAATAATACATTGTACATAATCACATCACCCATAGGCTACTTAGCATATACAATATGCTACACTCTGCCTCATTTAGCTATCATATACAAAACCTGTTGGCTCCCTTGCCATACCATGAACAAAAATACATCACACTACAAGGTAATTTATCTCACTTCTATGCCTCATCATGAGTCTCCCCACTCCCCTATCATGGGGTAGGAGGCTCCTCAACCCTCCATCCTCCACCACCGCTCTAACCTAGGGAAACCACGCTCACCTATGACCATCTCGTAGACTTCCCACTCCTACTCTGATGAGATCATGACCCAAACTTGGATGATTCTGGAACTCTAATCCCATGAATCACCAACTACACCTATAGTTGATGTACCTTCCTCCCCTCCTTGTAGAATAAACCCTCTAGCCAATCCTTCACCTTGTATATCTCATCCCTCTCAACTACCATGGCCTCCCTTTGAGTCCTCTTCTAGGCAGCTTACTCTCGAAGCTGAGCTACCTCAACTGCTATGGCCTCCCTCTAGATCCTCTTGTGAGTAGCCTTCTCTCACAAATGAGCCACATCATCCATCATGGCCTTCCTCTATGCTTTCTTATGTGTGACCTCCTCCCATACTTGCACTACATTGTACCCAATAGTCTCCACCTATCCTCTCACTTGTACCACCTCCCTCTCAACCTCTAGTCACCCCACTATCACTCCATCTCTCTCCACTATTAAAGCCACTAGCTCTTATGTCTAGGCCATCTCTCGTTGAGTCATTTGACCCTCTACCTATCAAATTTTAACCCATAACATATGATTATTCTTATACACATGCATCACAGGTAGAAAAATCTATCATACTGGTGGCTAAATCATCATTCCCCTTGGGTATAACCATCAAATCCTCTCATCCCTTGAGATGAACTCACCTCTCTCCATATACTATCACACATATCATAGCAGCTCGACATCAATATCCTCCTCACTATTCCTCTTCACCACATCATATGGCACCATACCTACCTGATGGGGACTACTCACTCCCACACCTCCCACATCATTGGACCCCATAGCTACCTAATAGGGGTTACCTCCTCCATCCCCAACATCTCTACCAATCCATCCCAAACCTCCACCTGCCCCAATTGCTATAGCCTCTGCATACCTATCAATCACACCCACTTTAGGCTCCCAACTCTAAGTGGTCCACCATGCATCATATCTAAGTGTAGTACCTACATACCCCACATCTAGAATATCTATAATTGCATCCAAGACTACATCTAGAGGATCCACCATTGGTCACCACCCAGGATCTCCCTTAACCCACCAAATCATGATGGGTGCCTCAGGTACCCCCTATCATAACCCAAACTACCATAACACATGATTGAATGGAAACCACTCTACCTAGGTGGCCTCTCACCCAATCACCCATCATACCTGCATCACCTGACACAACTCTCACTCTATCTCATCCTAATTTGACACTCCCCTCCATGGTCACTAGTTTATGTCCTCTAGTACCCATAGGTTGAATTCCCCTCTATAATATAGACTCTTCCCCTCTTGTGGCCTATGCTATCACACCTCCATATTTGTTCGACATTGCAACACATAGGGTATATCCATCCCCATGAACTCATGCACCTTATAGGGTGACCCCTCTAGTTGATCCATGATAATATGCTCCCATTACCATATCTAGAGAAGAAGACCCACTCCCATTATATGTTGTCCTACCTATCACACTCTATGAAACTCTTTGTAAGTCTACACCAAAAATGTAGGCACCCATGCATATCGATGACCATAATCCACCACATCTCACATCACCCCATCAATCTCCACATGAACCGACATCCTGAAACATCTAGTAGCACATGGTTGGCTATCATTGTCATAGCCACAAAGTGTCTTAGTGAGATCATCCTCTCATGCCAAAATTCCTCATAATCTATGCCTCCATTGATGACCCTCACCTCCTCCCATATGTCACCTAACAATTATAGTAACATCAATTTTTATTGATCCTTCTTGGTAGCAATCATAGTCAACCCCTCCATGGATAATCTATAAATCTGAAATATGTCCTCCAAGGTAATCATTATCTCCCCTATTGGGATATGGAAGGTGTTGCAATACGAATCCCATTACTCACATAATACCTTCACATAGGTATGGGCACAATGTATAGCCCTCATCTCAGACACCCCATGTAATCCCACATCCCACAACCACTGTAGGTCACCAACACCCAATGTGTCCTTTAAATACTCTAATATAGGATGAAAGTGATACATCAAATCGATCTCTAGTACTTGTTTTATATAACATTTCTTATTAGTACACAAAAAAAAATCACACACACTTCATTCTTGCACCCATGCAATCTATTCTATGCCCTCCCCTTAGTGGCATTAAAAAAAATCCATGTGAATGTACGATCACATGGTACCCAATGATCATACATATATGGGTATTTTTGGATACCCATTTCCTCATTTTGCACCCCCATGGCAAAGTTTCACAAAAACATCCCTCCCCATACATATCAAAACACACTCATGCAAGAACACCAAAAAATGTGCCATAGTATATAGATGCAAACAAATGGTATATTTGGATACCCATTTGGCTCATTCACCCATACATCACAACACTTTTTCACCAAATGACTCATATATACACAAAAATAATACAAACCCTTTCACACACGTGCATCTTGAAAAATGCGTATTTTTAACACACAAACAAAAATATACAATACAAATTACACACATGCACACACATCGATGCACTTTCACTTTTCCATGCATACATCTCTACATCTACACTTTTTCCTTTTATTTCATGCATATCTAAAAAGGCCCTAGGGTTATTTTTAATTTCCCAAATTTAAATTGCATGGGTTTTGAGGTCCACTTACCCATACCACTCACTCTCCAGCTTGCCTCACCTATCCCACCATCTTGTCCTTCCCACCTCAATTCCAGTAGCACTTCATTGCAAATTATTTTCCTCTCACTCTCCTCTCGTAATTCGTAGGTGCCTAAATGACGCGTGCATCCTATGACCATGATTTTAATAGTTACATCTCTCGCTCGCATGGTAACCTACAACTTAGACTAGTTGCATGTTACCCTATGACTAAGTTCAAACTTCTCCAAAACCTGTCTCTAAATTCTCTATTGTGTTTTGCACATTCACCTCATACCAAATTATTATTTTCTTACATATTTTTGTATATTCACCAATTATTCACTTCATCCAATATTTTATCAAGCATTTCATTGCTGATTTTATTTCACCTCTCATCACCTCATCACTTGAGGGGGTATACATCTCATTAAATCCACTTTATGCATGATCAATAATCAATACTAGAAATTATTTTTATCCAAGAACCTTTGCTAAAGATCATATTATGCCCTCCTTTGCTGGGGTAACTCAAAAGCATAATTTCTCTTCTCATAAAAAATCTAGTCTAAATGAATTTTCTTCTCATAAAAACTCCAATCCAAATGAATATTTTATGGACCCAATACCTATACCTATAGGTTAATCATGGATTTCCTTCCTTCAGAATGACAATCGTAAGACCACTTATGAATGAAGCACTTGATCAAGACCTATCATGAGTTGAATGAATCATCAAATCAAATCAATATTAATGAATTATCAAAGGTAAATTTTTGAAGATATTCACTCCTTTTACAATTGGGGCATCTTGAAGAACACAATCTTATATTGAGAGGGGGGTGAATAGTATAGCGCCCAATTTTTACTTTCTTTCCAAACCAATATCAATTAGTGTCCTTAATTGTAATAACCAAATATAGCAATGTGCATTAATGACATAGATAGAAATAGTAAACAAGTGCACAAATCACCACACACAATTGAGACACAATATTTAACATGGTTCCCCCAATGTGGGGTACTCCACAAGATAATATCTTTATAATATTTTGCACATAAATAAGGATCCTTATCCCAATACAAATGATTACTTTGATCTACTCAAAGCTAGGTAATACATTGATCTGCTCAAGTAGGCAATCCACTGATCTGCTTCAACAAGCTCACCAAGAACTTGCCCAAAACTGCTCTAGCAAGCTCACTAAGAACTTGCCCAAAATTGCTTCAGCAAGCTCACCAAGAACTTGCCCAAAATTTTCTCTAGAAAGCTCACTAAGAACTTGCCCAAAATTTGCTTCTGCAAGCTCACCAAGAACTTGCTCAAAATATGCTCAACAAGATCACCAAGAACTTGCTCAAAATATGCTCAACAAGCTCACCAAGAACTTTCTCAAATCTGCTCAACAAGCTCACTAAGAACTTGCTCAAAATCTGCTCAACAAGCTCACAAAGAACTTGCTCAAAATCTGCTCAACAAGCTCACTAAGAACTTACTCAAAATCTGCTCAACAAGCTCACAAAGAACTTGCTCAAAATATGCTCAACAAGCTCACCAAGAACTTGCTCAAAATATGCTCAACAAGCTCACCAAGAACTTGCTCAAAATCTGCTCAACAAGCTCACAAAGAACTTGCTCAAAATCTATCCCAAAATTGTCCACAAATCTATCCCAAAAGCCTTCTCAAAGGCTCAATCAATCATACACAAAAACTACCACAAATCTATCCACAAATCTGTCCCAAAACCTTCTCAAAGGCTCAACCAATCAGGCTCAAGTAGCACTCAAATCTCATCCACAAATCTATTAAGGCAAGGCTCAATGATGAACTCAATAATAAATGGCAATGCACTCTACAATGGATGACAACAATGATCCACAATGATCTCAACTCAAATCAATCTCAACTCAAGTCAAGTCAATCTTAACTCAACTTCAATCTTATATAAGAATAAAGAGAATTGTTAGAGACTCAATATGTTCTAATCTCAAAGCTCAATCTCAACCCAAATCAAAATTATAGAATTGTTTATTTCATGGCACTTGAACAATCACCTCACACAATAATTTGACTAGGCTCAATCAACTCAACTCAACCAATCACCACAAGGGACAACTATTTCTCACAAAACCCTAGTCCAAGCATGTATCAACCAACTCAAATATTTTGAACAATGCTCAACCACAAATCTTACATAACAATGATACTCATATTATTTTTTTAACTCAATTTATTTGCATAACCAATGGGCTTCAACAACTATGCTTATAAAACAAGGTTTAAACACAACTCTCAAACCATAAAACCTTGAAGCATTCAACCAACCACTTTCGAAAAGGAAACCACAATCAATCCTAAACAAAGTCAATGGAGAATATTGCTCATTATTGTAATCACAAATAAATATGTAAAAATTCGCTATTCATTCTATCAAAGTCAAAATTACAAAGTATTATATAGTGTCTATATAGTTGTTGAGAGATATTTGGGAGAGAAGAAATAGGGAGGAAAGGAAAAAATAATTAGGAGTCAAACTCTTCTTGCCATCCATGTTGTCCAATCCTACTGACTTGGTTGTTGTCCAATGAGGTAAAAGGGTAAGGTCAAAACTTATAGTTGAAACAAAATTTTTACCATTTTACCATTTTAACTTCCAACATTCTCCCCCTTAAAGTTGAGAGGACTGACTATACAGTCTCTCAAATTTATATATTGAGATTTAGCCATGCCTTTGGTGAAGATATTTGCAATGTTGTCCAAAGTGCTGCAATATTTAAGCTCAACTATCTACTGCTCCACCATGTCTTGGATGAAGTGATACTTCATATCGAAATGCTTTGATCTGCTATGGTGGATTGGATTGTATGCCAACTGAATGACACTTATGTTATCATAATATAGTCAAGTTGGACCACTTTGAATTTCTCTAATCTTTTCAAGGACTTTTCTCAACCATAGGGCTTGAGTAATAGCATGTGTGATAGCTATATACCCAGCCTCAGTAGATGACAATGCTACAAAAGTTTTCTTCTTGGAACTCCATGAGATTAGTCTTGACGCTAGACTAAAACAGTTCCCTGATGTAGATTTCATATAATCTATATTGCTACCCTGATGTGATTAGTCTTGGAGTGGCAGTTGATTTACTTGATGTAGTACTCCTGCTTGGGCTTGTAGGGGGTGGTGTGCCTTTGCTTTTCTTGGGAGACACCTGCTATACTTGTTGTACCTGTGAAGAATTTACATCTTGGGACTCATCATCAACAAAAATTCTTTGATGACCCCATTCTCCCCCTTCATCAAAAATTACATCCTTGGAAAGTATAATTTTATGAGTCTTGGGATTGTAGAGTCTATATGCTTTTGTAGACTCACAATACCCTACAAATATACAATCTTGACTTTTGGGATCAAGCTTCTTCCTTTTCTCATCAGGAATGTGTGCATATGCTAAATAACCAAAAAATTTAAAGTGCTTTACATTGAGTTTCTTTCCATACCACCCCTCATAAGGAGTGATGCCATCTAAACTAGAAGTTGGACTTCTATTTAGAATGTATACACTAGTTCTTATAGCATCAGCCTAGTACATATTAGTTAGATACTTAGTCTGAAGCATTGTTCTCACCATATCGACTATGGTGTGGTTCTTTCTCTCAGCCACACCATTCTGTTGTAGGATATAGGCAATGGTGAATTGCCTTTTGATCCCACTTGCTTTACAATATTTCAAGAATTCTTTTGAGGAATACTCACCTCCTCAATCTATCCTAAGACATTTTACAAAATACTCACTTTGTTTCTCTACATTGTTTCTAAAATCTATGAAGCAATCAAAAGCTTCATATTTATGTTTCAAGAAATAAATCCAACACATTCTAGAGAAATAATCTATGAAAGTGAGAAAATAGGAATTGTTTTCGATACTCTTTGTCTGCATTAGACCATAGATGTCCGAATGCACTAAATGAAGTGGATAGATGGCTCTCCATGCTTGTACTTTTTTAAACTTAGACCTTGAGTGCTTTCCCAAAGAACATCATTCATAGACCTCCTTTTGTTCATTGATTTTGGGAAGTCCTGTGACCATAGCTTGAGAAGTTAATAGTTTCAAGCTAGCAAAATTAAGGTGACCATATCGCAAGTGCCAAAGCACACTTGGATTAGCTATAACTACATTTTTAAGTTGAGCTCCCCCTGGCTCGCCAAATTTGATAGGGAATAATCGATTCTTGGTCATTGGGACCTGTGTGATGACATGATTATAAATTTTTATCAAGAATGATACATTTTTCTTCATCAAAAACAAGTTTATAATTTTTCTCCATCATTTACCCAATGCTTAGCAGATTGTGTTGGAGCTTTGGAGTGTAATAGATGTCATTCACTTTATTTAGACCTTCTTTTGTTGGAACCTCCATGGCTCCAATGCCTTTGAATTACAACTATTTATCATCCCCTAACTTGATGTGGGATTTATAAGTGGAATCTAGAGTAGAAAATAAATTTTCTTTGCCACTCATATGGTTTGAGCAACCAGTATCCAAAATCCATGTGTAATTTAGATTTTTTTTTATTGTCCATATGAAAGAAAAATATTAGAGGTATCATCTTCTTCACCATAATTTCCATATTTATTGTTGCTGCCTTGAGAATATTTTGACCAGAAGTCACGAGCAAAGTGATCCAGATTGCCATAGTTAAAACAAGTTTTTTGGACTTGTCACTTCCTCGTCCTTGATTTCTACTTCGTCCTAGATTTCCTCCTTGATTTTGGTTTCCACCTCTATTCTGATTGCCTCCTCTGTTGGAGTTGCCTCCTCTATTCTGATTGCCTCCTATGTAGTTGCCTCTACCTCTACCTCTTTGTTGGCCTCTACCTTGACCTCTTCCACATCCTCTTCCAATATTTTCATTAGATGTGAAGGCTTTATCATCACCTCCATAGCTGGTTGAAGGAGATTCTTGTAATCTCTCTTCATGAGACATTAACGACCCAATTAATGCATCAAATGTTAAAGTGGAAAGATCTTTTAACTCTTCTATGATTATGGCTATGTGATTCCATATTTGAAGAAGTGTTCGTAACACTTTCTTTACAATTGTTTTAGGCTTAATTTCTTCACCAAGAGTAACCATTTTATCAACTACTGCTTTCACTCGGATGCAGTAGTCACCAAATTTTTCGTATTCTTTCATTTTGAGATTTTCAAAATCTTATTTCAGTGTTTGAAGCCTCATTTTCTTCACTTGATCACTTTCTTGGAATCCATATTTCAAAGCTTTCCACACATCTTGTGCAGTTATACAAGTGGTTATTCTAGGGAATATTCTCTTCTCCAATGTTGCTTGGAGATGATAGAGTAGAGGAGTTGCTCTTTTGTGCTTCTTTCTTTGTTTTCTTATCTATGACACTTAATGTTGTCTAGTCTATTGGTTCGGTGTAACCCTCTTCCACTATGTCCCACAAAACTTTCCCTATGAGTAAGGTCTTCATTTTGATAGACCAATACTCGTAATCATATCTGTTGAATTCTAGAATAGGTAGATTGTTATGTGAGGTCATAGATGTTATAAACTAAAACACTCTCTTTATTTCTCAATTACAATAAAGCACTTTATTTTTTTAAAAGAATAAATAAAGAATAAGAAAGAAGAGATTACAAATTTAAGTCAAATCTGACTTGATTCACTCTTTCAATGTGTGCTTATTCCTCTTGTTGTGGTGCTGCTATTTCTTGATTCATGAAATTATCTGCTACTTGTTCTTCGTCGTCACTGATCAATATTATCTCAAGTGATTCTGGTTCTAGAATTTCTATTGAATTATTGTAATGAGTATATTCAAATTCTTGTGGTGCAACTTCTATGGATTCAGATTGCTCAAATTGAATCCCAAAGTAGTTATCTTCAAAGTCTACCTCGTACCCTGAGTCTGGATGCCTCTGGTGTGCTATTACTGCATTTTGCAACTGACTAAACACAATATGTAGCCCATAAGCTCTCACTTTTTCATCAAAACTTTTGGTGTTTTCTCTCACCAAAAGTGCACATAGGGCATGATAACAACCACTTGGTCTTATCATCAATGCCTCTTTACAAATTTTAGTTTGATCTTTTGTCTCTCTTACAAGGAAAAAACACTAAGCCTCTCAGGCTTGTTACATAAAATTTCCAGTTTGTATAGCCTTATAGACTATCACAGTATGCTTTTACACTATAGTTTTTGATTCCTCGAATCAAGTGAAAATCCCCTTCTTTTACAATAAATTGCCTCTTAGGCAATGTCAATTTTTTTTTATATAGTCTATTATAATTTTAAAAAAGTTGTAATTATAAGTTAAATAATAATAAAAAAATATTTATTTTCTTAAAAAAAAAAAAAAAACAATATATTTTAATGTTATTATTAAACCTATATAAAAATTTTTTTTAAAATTATAAAAAAATTAAAAAACTTTATCTCTGACCTTTTAAAACTTAACCTTATGCAAAAAGGATTAATATGTCAATCCAACCTCGATCTCATTCCAACATAATAAAAAATTAAATCGCGTTGGGTTTTGAACCTGCGACTTCACATCTGCAGAATAACATGCTCACCAAATTTTCTACAAGCCTCTTTAGGCTTCAAACTGATGGACATAGTATTTAAACTGATGGGTAACAATTTAAAAAAAAAATTATAGTTTCTTTATCCCACATGTAGTAGGAATTAGGTTGTGAAGGGGTTTAAGAGAATGAGGGCGAATGTCCTTCCACCACGTAGCCACCTCGCATCCGCTTGCCATGTGTCCTGCTTACTGTGTCCGCCATGTCACCTCCTTACTGTGTCCACCACATCATTGTGTTTTCCATGTTACCTCCTTGCAATGTGTCCGCCTCTAGTCAGCTCACCACGTGTTTGCCTTTGGTTATCTCACCATGTGTCCGCCTTTGGTCTACGTTCCGCCAAGACACCTATCAGTTTTTTAGGGAATCATGCCTAGTGTCCTCTAGTCAACTAGTCAACCTTGAACCATGTGCTCTCTATGGGCCTCCTTTCGACCTTGCCTTGGTGCATGCTCTATGGGCCCTCTTGACCTCCTTGATAATCATGCCTCATGTGGGCTCGCTCCTATGGGCCTCCTCAACCTCCTTGATATCCATGCCTTACTTATGAGCCTCATCAGGCCTCCTCGATATATGTGCCTAACTTACCTTGAAACCCTAGACACCCTTCGCTTTGATACCAGATATTGTAATCACAAATCAATATGCAAAAAATTCACTATTCATTCTATCAAAGTTGAAATTACAAAGTATTATATAGTGTCTATATAGTTGTTGAGAGATATTTGGGAGAGAAGAAATAGGGAGGAAAGGAAAAAATAATTAGGAGTCAAACTCTTCCTACCATCCATGCCGTCCAATCCTGCTGACTTGGTTGCCATCCAATGAGGTAAAAGGGTAAGGTCAAAACTTATAGTTGAAACAAATTTTTTACCATTTTACCATTTTAACTTCCAACACTCATACCTTTTGATGCCTTATTGGATTTCCACTAAATCAACCACACAAACTTCTTTTTCAACTTTCAACAAGGATTAGAGATCATGATTAATATCACAAAAATAATATCCAAATAACACCTTATCACTCCTACTCAATAAAATACAACATGTCCCCTCATGAAAGAATTAATCACCTTTGAAAAAGAACAAAACAACCTTCACTTTTGAACCCTTTTACAAAAATAGAAATATCTCTTTCCATACACCTTATTTCTCCCTCTAAGCAAGTTAATCAAATAGCCCTCGAAATAATATTTCCAACGATATATAATATGATATAATCTCAAAAGGATAAACACCAAAAATATCTCTTTTTTTAAACATGCATCACAACCCTTATTCCTCCTAGGGCAACTTTAGAAAAATAAAATATATTAAAAAATTATTAACTTGCCTCTGTCCCTAATGGGATTCGATCTCGTGACGTCTCCTTACTCAGTGCTTTAACCATAGCTAGCCTGTCATTGGGCCACATGCCCTCACGTGTCCAAAGGGACACAAAAAAAAACTTATATCATAAACTTCTACACCCTTCAAAAAACTTAATAGCGCTTCGAGTGCTTCAACAAAGCAAATAACCATGACGGGACTCGATCGCAGGACTTCTGTGTAACACATAGCACATGAAAAACTAGGCCAAATATGCCTATGTGTCTTATTAAACTCCATGAATGATTTTTCAATAGACCAAAGTCACACTTCTCTCTCTTTTCGCAATTTGTTCCCCAATCAAAGGCATTCAAAAAATAAGCACTGGGGGTCATTAAGTCTAATATTTTGTTGGCATATATATATGCCTTTCCTCTTTCTTTAGATGTCAGCGCTATAAATTAATATAGCCTTTCCTCCTTTCTTTAGTCGGCACTAAAATTAATATATTTAATTTTAAAATTTAAATTTAAATTTTAAATAATTTAAAATATAAACTAAATATTTAAAATTAAATATCTCCATCACTAGGGCATATTTTTCGAAAAAATGAAAATCCAATATAAGTTTTAAGAAAAACCCATTTAAAATATGCCATTCATGGTTTTAAATAAAACCTTTTATTTTGACTGCCTTGGTTTTCACAAAACCCTGTATATATCCATGCTCTCCAAAATATCATAAATGCTTATTTATGAAATGCTTTGGCCACAAAAACTCAATGTGATCCATGTGACATCAATGATCCATGTGACATCAATGACAACATAAAATAACTCAAATTACCAACAATCTCCCCCTTTGTCATTGATGGCAACACCTCTAATGCAAAAACCTCAATCACTACAAAAACCATCTTTGAGAATCAAATCTGCTCCCCCTGACTCAATACTCTATATGGAGGCTACTCCCCCTAACTCAATGCTCTCTTTTGAGGTTTTCCCCCCTAACTCAATGCTCTCCCCCTTACTCAAATATCTCCCCCTTTGAAATTAATGGCAAAAGGGACACCTATGGGGCTAAAATATATGACTCTTAAGCTTAGCCCCCTCACAACCTTCTCTCTTGAGGTGATTAATTTTGGGGTGGGAGTAATTTTACTCCCAGCTGTTCTCTCAAATACTCAAACATTTCTCTCGGTAATGGTTTTGTAAATATATCTGCAATATGACCTTTTGTAGGAACATATTCCAATCTTACTTGTTGCTTTGTAACCTGCTCTCTTAAAAAGTGATATGTGCTTTGTTTTGACATGCATTACTGGATTCTTCGAGATACTTATAGTAGTATTATCACATAGAATAGGAATGGGATGATCATGTTCTATACTAAAACTATTGAGAGTCTATTTCATCCATAATACTTGTGAACAACATGCTGCTATTGTAATATATTCTGCCTCTATTGTGGAAAGTGACACTGATGGTTGTTTCTTGCTCATCCAAGAAACTAGGCAATCACCAAGAAAGAATGCTCCTCCACTTGTGCTTTTTCTATCATCAATATTTCCTACCCAATATACATCTATGTATGCTGTGAGAGTGAACTTACTTCTTCTAGGATACCATAGACCATACTCCATTATTCCTTTGAGATATTTGAGTATTCTTTTCACTGTTGTCACATGTGATTATTTTGGAGTTGCTTGAAATATTCCCACTAAACAAACTACTTGTATTATATCTGGTCATGTGGCTGTAACATATAACAGACTACCAATCAAAGATCTATATAGAGTTTGATTTGCATCAGGTAATTCATCATATTTTCTTAATTTGCACCCTGTAACCATTGGAATACTAACTGACTTACTATATTCCATTTTGAATTTCTTCAAACATATCCTTTATAAACTTTGTTTGTGAAAGAAATATTCCTTTTTCTAATTGTGAAATCTGTAATCCAAGGAAAAAGGTTAATTCACCAAGCATAGACATTTCAAACTCATTAGTCATGTTTCTTGCAAATTCTTGACACATTCTGTCATTGCTACCCCCAAAAATAATATCATCCACATAAACTTCCACAATCATCAAATCATTTCCCTTATTTTTAATATACATATTTCTATCAACTGTTCCATTTTTGAAACCTTGATCTCGAAGATATTAATCCAGTCTTGAATACCATGCTCTAGGAGCTTGCTTTAATCCATAAAGAGCCTTCTTGAATCTGCATACATAATCTGGCTTATCTGCTTGATTAAACCCATATGGTTGTTCAATTTAAACTTCTTCTAAATGACCATTCAGAAATGCTGATTTGACTTCCATCTGATATACTTTGAAATTCTTGTAGCTTGAAAGTGCCAGAAAAATCCGTATAGCTTCCAATATTGCAACTAGTGCAAAGGTCTCATCAAAATCAATTCCTTCTACTTGTGCATATCCTTTACACACCAATCTTGCCTTGTTCCTAATGACTTGAATATCTTAATTTAGTTTGTTCCTGTAGACCCATTTAGTACCAATTACATTTTTTCCTTTTGGTCTTGGAACTAATTCCCAAGTCTTACTTTTTTCAATCTGATCTAGTTCTTCCTTCATTGCTTTAATCCAACATTCATCACTTTTCGTCTCTCTAAAATCTTTTGGTTCTAGCTTGGATAGTAGTGAAACATTTCCTTATTCTGTTGAGCCTATGATTCCTCTTCTTGTTCATATTACATCAAGGTTTCCAATGATCAAGTCCTCTGGATGATTTTTCTTAATATATCTTGATGAATTTTTGGAGGGTATATTCTGCAAATCTTCTTCATCTGAATCTTCACCCATTTCTTCTGGACAACTTTCTTTTTCTTCAAGAATATCTTCCTGAGATGGATCATTTATTCCTGTTCTTTCATCAACTTTGACATTTATATTCTCCACCATGGTATGTGTTCTTTTATTTTAGCATCTGTAGGCCTTACTATTTGTAGAGTATCCAAGAAAAATACCTTCATCACATCTAGGATCAAACTTGTCCAAGCTCGTATCCTCTATTTTAATATAACACTTACTTCCAAAAATTCTAAAGTAGTTTACCATGGGAAGTCTTCCTTTCCAAAAATCATATGAAGTCTTATGTTGATTTGTTCTAACTTGAGCTCTATTCATAACATAGACTGTCATACTGATTACTTCCTTTCAAAACCCATATGAGATTCTTGATTCATTTAGCATTACTCTGGCCATATTCTCAAGAGTTATATTCTTTCTTTCTACTACTCCATTTTGTTGAGGAGTCCTGGATACTGAGTATTCTTTTCTGATTCCATGTTCTACATAAAACTCAATGAATTATGTAGATATGAATTCCCCTCCTCTATCTGATCGCAAACACTTGATCTTCTTTCCCGTTTCATTTTCTACCATTTCTTTGAATGCTTTGAAATGCTCAAATACCTCTGATTTCTCTTTCAGAAAAACAACCCAGGTCATTCTAGAATAATCATCTATGAACAACATAAAGTAGATTTCACCTTGTAGGCTTTTGGTTCTCATAGGACCACATAAATTAGTATGAATCAATTCTAACACCTTATAAGAGGAATATTATTTTGCCTTGAAACTTGATCTTGTCCACTTTCCATACTGACACTATGCACAAATTGTATTTGAAGGTCTTTTTATCTTTGGTAGGTCTCTGAGAATTTGTTTGTTGCTTATCCTTCCTATGTTATCAAAGTTCAAGTGACACAAACTTTTATGCCATAACCAACTTTCTTCTTCTTGAGATATAATACATTTTTCCCTTTTTATTTCACTTAGCATGTAGAGATTGTTATTGGTTCTTTCTGCATTTGCAACAAGCTTCCCTGCTTTTGTTTCCCTGATTTTGCATCTTGTAGAGGAAAAATTAACTATTTACCCTCGATCACAAAGCTAACTTACACTTAGTAGATTGTATTTTAGACCCTCAACATAGAGTACACCCTATGTAGTAGTTTTTCCATCATCCAAACTTAAAGTTCTTCTCCCTTTGATTTTAGCTGAAGCATTATCACCAAATCTCACAGATCTGCTATTGTTCCATTTTAAAGAAATGAACTTATTATTATACCCAATCATATGGCTAGAGCACCCACTATCAATATACCATTTGTCCATCCTATAAAATAGTAGAATATACCTTCAAGTTGTTAGCCTTTACGAAGGAACCTACTTTGATACCAATTGAAGAACACAAGCTTATACTAAGATGGGGGTGAAAAGTATAGTGCCCACTTTTTACTTTCTTTCCAAACCAATATCAATTAGTGTCCTTAATTGCAATAACCAAATATAGTAGTGTGCATTAATAACATAGATAGTAATAGTAAACAAGTGCATAAATCACCACACACAATTGAGATACAAGATTTAACGTGGTTCCCCCAATGTGGGGTACTCCACAAGATAATCTCCTTATAATATTTCACACAGAAATAAGGATCCTTATCCCAATACAGATGATTACTTTGATCTGCTCAAAGCTATACAATACACTA